>JAUMGZ010180745.1:0-14036 GCA_032359645.1 Pododesmus macrochisma | reverse complement strand
GTTAACAGAGTCTCAGAACCTCGATACGTTGGTGTAAATCCTTATACTAGATAGTGTTAACAGAGTCTCAGAACCTCGATACGTTGGTGTAAATCCTTATACTAGATAGTGTTAACAGAGTCTCAGAACCTCTATACGTTGGTGTAAATCCTTGTACTCGATAGCTTTATTTTGATAGTCTTCTCGCCTTTATGGTGTATGAAATTTTGGTTGTTTTCTTTGAACTCTTACGATCACCTGTCACATGCAACGTTAAAATCCCGAAGTCTTTGATAAATTAATGAAGAAAAATTCACATTATATATAATGAGTATTTCTAGTTTGTCCATTGTAAAATACGTCGTTGTTCGAAGCGAAGTAGTCTAAAAAGTACCAAAATTCAACGTCACTCGGCGTTTTATTACCAGTTTTCTAATCAGCAACACATGTTTACGTGCGGGCACCAAGGTAATAGTTCACGGTATAGATATACTCAACGTTATAATTTGCCTTGAACACCAATCATATCGCTCTGTATGGTTCCGAACCCAATCACCAAACAATCTTTTTTTCCCATGTGTTGATTACGTATTTTTTCCCAGCACTCAAAATCTATACATCTCACTAATTGTGATAATAAATCCTTTTTATATACGATCTATTATAATCAATACTCTAGACTTGTTTATTTCCACTAATTTCTTTTGAGTATATAATTTTTTCCGATCGTGTGCTCTCCGCTAATGAATCAACCTATTATACGAAGTGGCCGTTGGATGCGTGCAGTAATTGGACCTTCGTTACAGGTAAACCTTACAACATGCCGGGAAATCGTTCAATAGTGTTATTGTCAGCTCAGCATGCGGTCCTTATCAGGTAATGATTTCAACAATGACCTTTTGGTGTAAGATGATGATCTGAGATAATTCCTTTATTTCAGAGCAAATACAATACTGAATTAAGGGCTGTTTAACAATAAATGAAAACTCTTAATAATATCCAACTGCAGATTTTGAAAGGTCTGAATTCTGAAATTGTTTTATGTGTTTTGTTATGTAGTGATCCGTCGAATTGGCCATAGCGCGGCCATGTGGTGAACTTAAGTTCATCTAGGGAAATTGAGTGAAAGTTATTTACAACGTCCGTAACTCGAGTGAGTGTTGCTCTCCTAGAATTACAGTTACAACAACGCATTTCATTTAATAATAAACTTCACGTAATTTTTGTTACTTTCCAGGGCGACACATTTTATGTCTCAGTTACATCAATTAATCATAGTAAGAAAGCGCATTTCAAACACTTAAAATGGCTAGAATTAATTTAAATTTCCAAATGAAGCATTCAGTGATCAACTGAAAACACAGCCATGCTGTGAAGGAAGTATAAGATTACGGTTCGAGAGTATATCGTGATTTCCGCCTCGCGGACAAACATCCGTCATAACGATGCGCTTAAATCACGCACCATTGATCTTTGCAATGCAATGGTCTGAATGACGTGTCTTTTTAGCTTATTTAGTAATCTGATTTTATAAACAGCACGTGTATTTATGTTACCTGTAAGGCAAAGATCAGTGAACAGTACTTCGCTACAGTATACAAAGCTACGTACGATAGCGTGTACATGTCATATATTTACGGATATCGTTTTACATTTATAATATACTAGCTGTGTGAAATGATAATAATGGGAGTGAATTCAAGCTAACTAAATGCTTACCCAGATTTAAGACCTATGGATTTATGAACACGAGACGCCCAGCGTACATGTACACGACACAAGGTGAAAAGTTCATTTATCAATCAAGAACATAAACATCTGTCATGACAAGCTTTTATAGACAAACAACTCGTTCTTATCACAGCAACAAAAGCGCCAGCATATATTTATTTAATTATCCTAAATAATTACAATTAAAATACTTTCGTTAACATAGCAACAGAAAATAACCCAGCGAATAGCGGTAAAAAGATAACCATGGTTGCTGGACGTATACATTTAGGTACATGTATCTGATATACACTTCATACTACGGGAAATGTCACAGTACATGACAACACAACAACACCACGGCAAAAGAAGAGGAATCGTATTTTGTCGTATTTTTCGATTGCCGTACCGTAAAACTGTTATAATGTTGTGTTGTTTTCTGGAGAACTACTTCCACTTACTTCATGTGGACACTCCCATGAAAGTAATATCTCTTGTGTATATACAGCACAATCTGCAATGTCGCTAACAGATAAAAGGGTCAATTTAGAAATGTCACTCTAAGTCTAGACTTGGGAATAAAACTAGAAATAGTTGCCAATAAGACATTAAGAAAAATATATCAAGTGTGATTTTATTTGAAACCACTGGTTTGTTTTATATAAAATTCAACCAAAAGACACAACAAAGAAAAATTCTGCACTCCTTTTTATCCTTATCATTACTATGAATTCACTTAAATGATCATATTTTGTGAAGCAACATTCTAGTGTGGTTATATATGTAACGTCGGTTATTATTGTTGCGTGCAAAGTTGATTGAAACTTTACACTTTGGATAGCGCAGCCGGTGATTTACGATTGTAAGGCTACAGCTATTGTGTGATAAACACAATTCATAATGTTAAAACTTCAAACCCGATATATGGTTCTGTAGCTGGTCGACAATATATACATACAGTGTGCTTAATTCATCGTCAACAAGCAAATACCTGGAATGTTTGTCCTCCGCTAGAGGGACATTTTTGGAAATAAATCGCATTGAGTATCAAAATAAACATGAATCTTGTCATTATGTATTTGAATACCAAATTAGGTTGAAATTGGACCATTCTTAAAGCAGTTAGAACAGGGGAACCAATAAACAAAGGAGAATTTAGTTACCTCATAAATATGCGTAAATATGCACCCATCGTATTGGCTTTCGCACTTAGCCAGAGTCTTGTCCTAATGTACTTGCATACCAAATTTGGTTGAAAACGAACTATTCTCAAAGCAATAAGAGCGCAGAAATACAAAAATGCAATCTGAATCATGCCTCCGATAAATATGATATTTATAAGAGGAAGGGGAGCCAAAACACTGTGTGAGACAACTCGTCCCGAACCCCAGATCTTGCTCGAAGCTGCTGTCATTAATGGACATAAGAGAAGAAATAATTTTGAATAGACAAGACTTCAGCAAATCAAGGCTACATAGCCAAAGGGGGAAATGGTGACAAAAAATTCACGATGGTTATGATGTACAAACACCATATCCAAAAATAATACAAAATGGTCTTGCCAAAATTTAAAATGTGCGCGTAGTCAAAACCGATTTACCAATGAGAATTTAGTTACCTCCTTAAAAAGTGTAAATATGCACGCATCGCATTGGCTTTCGAATTTTAGGGTAGCCTAATATTGTATATGGCAACTGTAAACATGGGCTCAATTGCTTTGAAAATTTATCTTAAATCATTGTCAACAAGCAAATTCGTGGAATGTGTGTCCCACTCTAGATTGATATTTTAGAGGGAAAAAACGCATTGAGTATCAAACTAAACATGAATCTTTTCATTGTGGAAATTGTACCAAATTTAGTTCAAATCGGACAGTTTTTAGAGCAGTTAGAGCTTGGAAATTGACTAACCAATAAGAATTTAGTAACCTTATTAATATGTGTAAATATGCTCCCATCACATTGGCTTTCGAACTTAGCATGAGTCTGGTACTTGTGTTCTTGCATACTACATTTGGTTGAAGTCGGACAATTTTTAGAGCAGTTAGACCTTGGATATCGATTAACCGATGAGAATTTAGAAACCTCATTAATATGCTCGTATCGTCTTTCAACATTATTCTAAGTCTTTTCATTATGTATTTGCATACCAAATTTGGTTGAAATCGGACCATCTTGAGAGCAGTTAAAGCACGGGAACCGATTAACCACGAGAGTTTGATAACCTCATTAATATGCGTAAGTATGCACGCATCGTATTGGCCTTAGCACTTTGCCTGTCTCTTTTCATTATGTACTTACATACCAAATTGGGTTGAAATAGGACCTATTTGAGACCAGTTGTTAGAGCACGGAAATCAAAGTGTGACAGACGGACAGATTCACATATAGTAGATACCATTGACCCACTGTCAATAAGAGCTTGAGTAATTTTACCCTCAACAACTAGAGTACCTTCATTTAAAGAAAAAATAAATTGTTAACAACATTTTGACCTTTATATTTATTTTCTAAAACCTCTAACTGGCCATCGACATTGGCCCTTAAGCTTTTGGGTTAGCCTGATCTTGACAATGACGTTGACTTTGATATTGACCTTGACGTTGGCCTTGATAATGACCTTGTCCTTGACCTAGATATTGACCTTGTCTTTGACCTTGATCATTTCCTGATATGAAGTTATAACACCCTACCACTACCTTGGAAATAAGAACCACCTATACCTTGACGAAAATTAGGTCTAAAATCAGAATATGTGAATTCTCTGAAGTTGTAAGTTTTTGTAGAATAGAATCAAACTTTGTTTCTATTTTCCTATCAAGGCGTGTTTCCATAGCCTCAAGTTTTGAATCAAGGGAGGTGTTGCACAACCGCCCACGAAGATTTCTGAACTTCAAATATATTTTTCACTAAAGCAATTAAAATTACATATGGAACAAGACCTTGATTTTAATTTGACCCATTATTGTGCTCATAGCGCCATCTATTTCATTTGTGCTATTACTTGTACACCTTTGTTTTTCACTGACCCGTATTGTATATTTATTTTTGACACTGAAAGGTATACTTGAGTCCAGGTCGAGTACATACATTGTAGTTACCTATGATATACACTTTACCGTAAAAAAATTAAACAAGATTGGAAAAAAATAAAAAATTAGACAATAAATCTTCGTTTTTTTATCTAAATCAATATAACATTTTCAAAATCAATCTGTAAATTTGACATGATAATATGCGAATACTATCGATGTTAGCATTTTAAAAAATATATTTAGCCATCTAACTTTGTACCAACAAAATTAATAGAAGTTGTGCTGAATTACTTGATGAGGGTAGTAATTTAATGTTGAAAATTGCTAGTCGAAAATTGCACAATACTGGTCATTTGCATTGCATGTGGTATATACTCCCTCACTACGTTATTATTATCATAATGTGGATTGATACATACTTGTGGATATCATAAGGTGTCGATAATGATATTGATGTTTAAAAAACGCAAATACGCGTCACCCAGGACCTCAAAGTAGTGGTGTTTTGTTAAAAAAATTCTATTTTTCTAACTCAAATAGATTCACTTACAAATGTCATTTCCTTTCGGAGTCAAACTTCTGTACCACACGGTAAAAAGCATGGGTAGTACAAGTGATCGCTGCCGTACACAATAACACAACACGAAATAGATTTTATAATAAAAGTTAAATAATATCCGGAGCCTGGGTTTGCATTAGGTCTCACTTTGTATAACACAGTAACACAGTCTCCATCACACATGTAGGATACGTATGTCCTCAAATGACCATTAATGTCAAAAGGCCGTTACACGCAAAGAGCTACTTCCGCCTTGTTACCTCAATAAACAGCTTAAACTTTTTTTTTGGAGGAAGATGATAAAATAATTGTTGACAGGGGATTCCGAGATATTTTTAGCAAACTAACTGAGAAAGGGTTTGAGTCTCATATGCCGACATTTATCAAACCTGGACAAAGTCAACATGACACTACAGATGCTAACACTGACAGATTATCACAAAACAAGGTGGGTGGTTGAAAGAGTTACCATCCTCGTTTTAAGCAATTAAAGTTTATCAAAACCGAACTCACATCCAACTATTTCATAAAAAAATCTTGGTTATCTTCTTAAAAGTGTTTCTGCATGTCTGAATTGGCTTCGTGGTCCCATATATCAACCTTCACCATCCAAAGCAGCGGCAGATTAAAAGGTTGCTCTTTAAATGAAATCCCTTTTTAGTAAGTCCAACATCCTTGCAAATCCTTGCGAATTAAGAAGGAACTTGACCTTTCACGGAGAACTAAATGTCAATGGAAGAAGCTAGAGGCAGCCCAGCTAGAGTTCCCACGCTGAGATCCTGAGTACCTGGAAACTCTGGCCTGCGGGGCATACCTGCTGAAGCTGGCACCCGTTTACATATACGAGCATCTGACGACTGAAGGAGATTATGAGGTGATGGCATACCAACACTCCTCTGATCTGATTCGATGTCAGATTCGATCTCGCCACAAATCCCAAACAAAGTACAACATATGGATTCAGTACTCGGTTGACGGACAGCAGCCAATACAGAACTACTACTGTACGTGCCCAACAGGTCAGAGGACTGTTGGTATGTGTGCCGTTACTGCCAGTGTTCTCTTTTACCTTGGGGTGTATGTCCATAAACAACATCGCAAACCACCAAAAACCAACCAAGTTCATGACACTTATGAAGTAATTACCTTTTTTCCGTTATATAGAAAAGATACATAGTGCCTAAGATACATAGTTATAGTACAGTCCTAAAATCAGACGGGTTTTTTTGCACTGTATTTATTTAATCCTTTCAGCACTTTGATTTATATAGAAATATATGTTGGTTCGACATATATATATGTGGCAAAAACAGGGCATATCCATTAATTCCAAAGCTCGAATTTTTTATGACAGAAATGAACACATTTGTTTTTTATCTACAAAATTCGATAGTACTCGGAGTTTTAAATATAAACAATACAGTTGAAACGAGCAAGTAACTTTTCATAAAACTCAATTTTTCAAGATTCTTGTCCAACTATTTAAAATCCAATGAATATATCCATACAAACGATACACGGGTACCTTGCCCGATATATACAGGCAATCATATATTTCCACATGAAAGTGAAGTTTTAACTTTATAAGAACCTAATAAAACATGTTGGAAAGTGGTTCAGATTTTGGCACAAAATGGCAACGCTCAGGCATGTCCGAAACGAAACAGGATTCAGTTGCCCCGTGGTGGTATATGTAAACATTGAGAAAAAAAAGGATTTCCTTTTGTGGGCAATTTGAGCCTAGTTCTGTAACAGCACCTTTGGTTTCTAACTTAGTCAAATCAGAGTCAAGACGCTATTCTAAAGCCGTAAGTCCATGGACATTGGCAAACATAAGAAAACACGTTGGACGTACACAGAAAAACATAGACGATATTCTAAAGCCGTAAGTCCATGGACATTGGCAAACATAAGGAAAACGTTGGACGTACACAGAAAAATGAATCAAATATACATTTATTAACTAAAAATGGAAACATCACGAACTTCTATTAAAAAAACTAGAAGCGAAACCAGGCGCCCGCGATATGGTAAGCGTTTCCTGCTACACAGGTGTCACCCGCCGCGATTCTTCCGTATCATTCCGGTGTATGGTAACCCTTTCCACTATTTAAAAAGAAGCATGTGTCACCATAAAAATAAGTCACAGTTGTGGGACGAAAGAGCAAAGGAAAAAAATCATTAACAGGAGAGGAAAAGAAGTAACAACATTATCATGAAAGCAGAGCGGTAAAGACTACTTGTTATATCAATATATTAATTGAAATATATATATAATCAAAGACAGACAGACGGACTGACTGACTTTGGATGGAATGACTGATAGACTTACTTACAATTTAAAAAGAGGAGTTGCCGAGATGTATATCAGTCAACCACACACATTTAGAATACAGGCAACCGCCTTTGATTTAGTTTCCTGACTATTAGGTGTGCTCGCACTCGGAGCTATTGTATCACCTTTTGGCAAGATCTGAAACTTACCAATGTCTATCAAAGCATCAACATTGTCCTGCTCTGACATGGTGTTATTTGTCACTTTAACGAGATATTCCTGATTTAATTGATATATGATATATTAAAAGTAAGTAAGAAATATATATTTATATTTAAGATGAAACTGGTTACACTATAGCTCCACATTAGCAAGGTGTAAATGTAATCACAAAAGTACTTAATATCGACCAATAAGAGGAAACACTGCTACTATTGGAACAACCCATCAAGTGATTGGAACAGTCCCCCCTACAAGGGTAGGTGTCCAAACCATAATGGAATACAAGTATCAAATTAAGAGTGTAGTATAGTTTATACATGGCAATTGAAGTATATTACCGTAAGTATTACTTAACTACAGTATGTACTATGCACAATGATATTCCAAGACAATCAATGAAAACTCGTGAAACAATTCTTTTTATCCAACATCTTGCCAATGTAGTGCCCGGATGAATACCGTCCTTGAATTCGTCAGAACGGATTGAAATACGCGATTCGGCGTCACCTTTACCTTTCCGATATTTCACTACGTCTAACTTAAAGCAGGGAGAAGAAACACCGCTTCTTTTATTTACCTCCCTTATGTAGTTATTGCCCAATGTAACCCTTCCTTATAAGGTTGTATCTTGTTCAAGATATACATCAGGATTACAATGGCCCTTAATGGTATTCCAGATATGTATTGAGTATGGGGGAATTTCTAGAAAAACTAATTTAACCGACGGAAAATTCGCGACGTACTGAATGTATGAACCGATTTGAGATTTTAAATCTTCAAATGCCAACTCATCATTTAAATGTCTTAACTGACAAAACTTACCTGTTTTCACTGTGATATCACATGTTTCTAACCAAATATATAAAATAATAGGCCCGTAGGTATATACCTTTTGTTGCAAATGGTTAAGTAACCACTGATATTGGTCTACAAAACGAGCACCTGCTCTGCAATTAAATTCAATACCAAACCCAAACTTGGATATTAAATCTGTATGTTTTTTAATAGAAAAGCCCTTACTACTTGTTAACAAAATAGGCTTTCTGGCAGAGGACCACCAAGTTCCAATGGTGTATCTAAATATTTAATTTATTTGCTATGACTCATAGCAATGCATACACCGGAATGACACGGAGGCATCGCTGCAAAACGCTTACCATATCGCGAGCAACTGGTTTCACTTCTAATTTTTTAATAGAAGTTCGCGATGTTTCTATTGTTAGATAATACATGTATATTTGGCTCATTTTTCTGTGTGCGTCCTATGTTTTCTTATTGTTTGCCAATGTCAATGGACTTACGGCCTTAGTATATCGTCTTGTTTTTTCGATTTACTATTTTGGTAAATTCATGATAAGTGATGTAGATTGCTGAATCATATCAATTATAACTTAATGTAATCAAATTAATTACTATATAAATATGAATATGCTATTAGACTGACGAACGTAGGTGATCAAATACAATGTACGAATAAACAAATATGACTACATCAATACTATTGGACTGACAAACATAGGTTACCAGTGATGACGTACGAACAGACAGTAGTAGCCTATCACCATCCTTATATACTCTCAGTCACTTTAAAGAAAAATCTATCACATAGAACATTTTACACATATAAACAAGATACGTACATGCAATGTCTGGCACGTCCAACAGTCGAGTCGGTTCAGGCTGTCACAGTTCAGGCTGTCACCGACGACATGGTGCAGGGAAAATGCCGTGAAAATGATTAAAGACCTAGCAAACTGAATTCAAACTATGCAAAACATATATAGATGGAATCAAATTAAATTTTCAAGTTATAGTAACCGACCGAGTAGGAGGTGCTCGTAGATTTAAAATCCCGAGGCGCGAAGCGCCGAGGTATTTTTGCACGTGGCCAGGATTTTAAATCCATGAGCACCGACTAACGAGGTCGGCAACTGACTTACATCCGTACCAAAGCCGATGTACAATCTACTAAATAAATTCAATAAACGTGAACAATACCAATACTTATTACTCAAGAAAGGAATTGAGGATATACATATAAATGCCATTTTTTCTAGCTAAAGCCCATCCATACTCACTCTTAATCCCCCTACTCTAACCAAAATAATTATATAATTTATTATTTATTTAAAATATGTGTTCTACTCCACTAGATCCCATACTACAAAACTTTCAGTAAATACACCTTCTGCTACTGGAATTTGCGTTAAGTAAAGGTAGGGGTTCAAATACGAGCGAAAAACTAGCTGATTTTATGCAATAGTGTAACGTTTACCAAACAAAGTATTTCATTGGTTTAAATCGACCCGTGTTTTTCGTAAGAATATCGTGCATTTCCGTTCATAGGATCAACTATTCGTAAGTCGCGACGATGGCGTCCTGTTCGGACTACGGCTCTGATGAATTCTCAAGTCAAGTGCTCAGCCTGTTTGATGACTATCAAAAAGATAAAGAAAGGGACGATATCTTTAAAACGCAAAACACATTTACAAAAATGGTTTGTGTTAATATGAAGATATCGTCTTTTTCTTTATCCTTTTAACATCTTTCAAGGTTGACTACTTGACCACATATCTATATGACATTGTTTATATAGATATGTGGCTTGACTTCGGACTTCATCAGAGTTGTAGTCCGAGACGCACGTGCAGGTGTTCATACCTACTCTATTGTATTTTCGGGTGTTCAAGTTGGTGACCTACGTACACCGGACAAAGGGGTAGGGATGTAAAGGGTATTACAGAAATGAACAACCTACAAACCTGAAATAAACAAACTCAACCAACTTATACACGTGTTTCTCTTTCGAAACCTCTCTCTACTTTCACTTTCGCGCACGTGAAATATCATACATAGAAACATATACTGTCATGAATGATTTAAACAAATATACAATTAATACATGAAATAAATATTGATAACTGATAAATGTCAAAAAGTCAATTCAAATGAACAAGGTTTAATAACGTTCAATAGTTGTCTTGACGACGACGACGACGACGACGACGACACTCGTACATAGTAGACTGGTTCCCATCTATATCAGAATATAGGACACACCACACATGTACAGTCACAGACAATGTTGACACGGACGACGATGACGACACATAAGGACTATATGAAGGACTATATGGAGGACGACGGCAAACGTGGAAACTAAGACATCTCCTTAGGACAAACGATACTCTATATCTGTTCACATACAACGATGACAAACGATGATAACAATATCGTAGCTTTACAGCTGTCAAGTATACAGTGTATCATACATGTTGTTATGTTTATATATTAATAATGAGACGGAAGAGAGACAGTAGCGTATTACATGTTCCGGATTTTGTAAATAGTGGGTTATTCCGTAAGTTGGTATCTGTTTTAGTTGAATGTTGTTCTTTCCATGAGACTGATGAAGATTACACTGTTGAAGAAAGATGCATGTTTATTTAATGATTATCCCCAAGTCTCACTGCCAAGCTGAAAACAAGATTCATAACGGATCACAATGTACATTATAATGACACGTGTGCAACTTGCGTCTCACGCACGACTGTATCGCCTATGCGGCGACTCCCGCCAATCTGGTCTTCGTTTTTCAGTTGTTCAATTTTCGTTGGGCACCATTGAAACCTTTCCGTTGGCAGGTAGAGCAAGACTTACAGAGACTCTTTATGGGTTTATGTTCTTTATTACAATTATATACGAAAGACCTACAACAGACAGAAACAGAATGTAAACGACAACACAAGATACTGACATGCTCACGACACTTGCATACTTTATCTATACTCAATTAACCGTATTGAACCTAAACTATATTGATCCTAAACTGATAATGTACATACACATATATTGAAATGGATAGATACATACAAGATTAGCTATGGGCTCATACCCCATCCACTGCAATGGCCAGTGGGAGGGTCACATTGACCAGCGGAGTTTGACGTGAATAAGATTAGACTAAGGATGCAGTGCATGGTCAGTGGTCAATAACACTGGTCTGTCTAGCAGTCGGTCTTAATACAGCATAACATAATCTACATGACATTTACATAACAACAAAAGTAAACAACACATGCCTGCTTTAACACCACAAAACATTTAAATCACATGGGTTACATTTTTTTTGATTAACTCTGGAGTTTTATTATCTCCTTGGTCTTCCGTAACAATTGTAGTTTTTGTATCTTTCGATGACGTCATTACGATTAAGTTGCTTTGATGTGTTATGATTCGATTTGTTGCACGGTTGCTGAGGGAGTTTTTACTGATGATAATCAAGGAGACGTTTTTTTTGACGAGCTGTTATAATCTTCCCTGATTAAATCTAATTAATGTACGAGCGCTATATTCTGGACTTCCCTAATCGCAAAACTCTGTTTTTACGCATAAAGCTTTTAATTTGAAAATCAGATTTCTTTTTTACATGATGAATTATATTAGATTAAGGATTTTAACCAGATGAAAATTGAATCACGGTAGGTTGATTCTAAGCCGAAACAACACACAAAAGGCTCTGCACGGATACATGTACCCTAAACTGGCGATTTAAAGGGCTACTTGCCATAATTTACCTGTATGGAGGGCAACTGACAAGTATTGTCTATATAATCTTACTAAATGTGGCCATATTCACACAGTCGCTACGTATATAAATACAAATAAATTACTTTTTCTTTACCATCATTGTTAAGCATGATTGTTATTCTTTCCAAATATATTAATTTCATGAAATTCTGTGAATGAATAACGGATTTATCACACAGTTTCTACACCCTGTTTTTCCACTATATAATATGACGAAAGCAATTAAGATTTCCCTCCAACATGGCGTCCCAATGACGTCACTTGCAATCCCTCTATTCTTCATTATTTTTAATGTGTTTCGCGCATACATCAATGTGAATGCACATGGTGATGTATTTCAGAAAAGTTTACTTATTCTAGCCACAGTTGGCATGTGTTCGATATATTTATAACAAGACCGAGTTAACTTTCAAAGATGCGGTTTCAAATCTATCCACTCTTTTTATGATTTTTTTTTTAAAAACTTGAACCAATGTTAGTTCAGGTCTACTTATACAGACAATGGATTTCGTAAACAACACATGGTGCCGTACATCAAAATACACCTCATTGTAGAATACCTTGTTCATCAATTTAGGAAACCCTTATATTGTCCATGGCATTGTCCTTCGCTCAATTGCTTTGAAACTATATCTTAAATCTTTGTCAACAAGCAAATTCGTGTAAAGCTTTCGCACTTAGCCAGAGTCTTGTCATTATGTACTTGCATACCAAATTTGGTTGAAATCGAACCATTCTTAAAGCAACAAGAAACCGATTAACCAATGATAATTTAGTTACCTTATCAATATGCGTAAATATGCACGCATCGCATTGGCTTTCGAACTTTAGGGAAGCCTAATATTGTCCGTGTCAACTGTACAAATGAGCTCAATTGCTTTACAGATATATCTTAAATCATTTTCAACAAGCAAATTCGTGGAATGTGTGTCCTCCGCTACATGGACATTTTTGAGAAACAAATCTCATTGAGTATCAAAATAAACATGAATCTTGTCATTATGAATTTGCATACCAAATGAGGTTGAAATTGGACCATTTCTTAAAGCAGTTAGAGCACGGGAACAGATGACCAATGAGAATTTAGTTACCTTTTTAATATGCGTTAATATGCACCCATCACATTGGCCTTCGAACTTAGCCCAAGTCTTGTAATGATGTACTTGCATACCACATGTGGTTGAAATCGGACATTTTGAAGCAGTTAGAGCTTGGAAATTGATTAACCAATGAGAATTTAGAAACCTCATTAATATGTGTAAATATGCACGTCTCGAATTGGATTTCAAAATTAGTCTAAGTCTTGTCATTATAAATTTGAATACCAAATTGGTTGAACTGGACCACCTTGTAGAACACCTTTGTTACTTAACCGGACCGCCTTGTAGAACACCTTTGTTACTTAACCGGACCACCTTGTAGAACATCTTTGTTACTTACATGGACCACCTTGTAGAACACCTTTGTTACTTACATAGACCACCTTGTAGAACACCTTTGTTACCTAACTGGACCACCTTGTAGAACACCTTTGTTACTAAACTGGACCACCTTGTAGAACACCTTTGTTTCCTAACTGAACCGCCTTGTAGAACACCTTTATTACTTAACTAGACCACCTTGTATAACACCTTTGTTACCTAACTGAATCATCTTGTAGAACACCT
>JAUMGZ010180734.1:0-14036 GCA_032359645.1 Pododesmus macrochisma | reverse complement strand
GTCGGTCCGCATGGATTACTAGTCTTGATGTTTGTTGTGATGTCAATTTAATTAATTACATTCCGGTGCTTCATTATATGACGCAGTTATTGTTTGTTTGTCAATGCCTCTCGTTCTGTTGATCCTATTCATACTGTTTGTTAGATACCAACACATTAAGCTCAAAGCCTTTTAGATTATTAGAAACAAAATTCAGTTTTGTCAAATTTCCCACAATTGGCCCCAAGTGTCGCCCCCTGGTGGTCAAGCCCCTTGATTTGAATAAATCTGAATTCCCTCTTGCTAGGGATACTTCCTACTACTAACATGTGATAAAGTCAGCTACAGGATATGATATATTATAATCACACTAAACAATAGCGTACCTGTGATATGGTCAGCTACAGGATATTTATTAAATTATAACCACACTTAACAATAGCTTACCTGTGATATGATCATTTACAGGATATAACATAATTATAATACCCACCCTCAACAATAATTTATCTGTGATATGGTCAGCTACAGGACATAACATATTATAACAGCACTAACAATAACTTACCTGTGCTATGGTCAGCTACAGGATATAATATTTTATAACCATACTTAACAATAACTTACCTGTGACATGGTCAACTATGGGATATGACATATAACAACAACACTGAACTTTAACTAACCTTGTTTACAGTCAACCCCAACATCTTCACTGTGCTCGCAGTCATCTTGTCCCCACGGTTTATGTCTACAGCCGAGCAAGGTCGACTCCCTACCGGTACAGATAACATCATCTAACCATATTGGCATGCTTATATTACCAGCCCCATAGAAGGCACTGGACCGAACAAGAACAGGATTGTTGCTGTGTTAAAATCAAGAAATGACGTAAATCTGTGAAATATTCAAGATATTATATAATTGCTAGCGTTCACAATCTTGGCATACTTGAATATGCTCCCGCGACAATTGACATTTAACGAAAGTATCAATAAAATTGGGGAAAATTGGCACTTAAGTCACGAGAATAACATTTATCATGTCATTTCAAAATTGAAACAATTCTATCTTTAATTTTGATAGGCGAACAAGAATTCTTACTATTACTACGCATTGGAACAATTTGGACATCACGAAAATCTTTTAATTGGTATGGGGCTCAATTTTAGCCCTTATCATATCAATATGGTCCGTCGGATGGGGACTCGAAAATGGCGGTCCTGTGTCACTCAGGCACGTACAAAAAACTCGTATAAAAACTATAGTTGATAATGCGATGACTGGTAGAGGCAGAGTTGCATACGAAATATTATATTATCTATATTTAAATTGTTTATTTATTTTTTATTTACCGGTTACCTATATGTACCAACCCTTACTTTTTTTTATATAAATCATGATAACATTAATATTGCATAGGAAACAAAAAGTCATTTATTTCTTTGTCTCATTTTAATATACCTTGAGTATATGCCCAGCATTCTACATACAACTTTAGCTGCATTGCTATCGAAGTGATCACCACACACTGTACCCCACATATAATTGTAATACACTTCAACTCTGCCTTCAGATGTCATCGAACCGCCTCGCAGTCTAATGGGCAGACTAGTCGGGACTGTAAATTCAAAGGCACACAATATATGATATGTATGACAAAGAAAGTAATGTTCATGATGCACAACCTATATTTTATGTATATTAGATACATTGGGTTAACGTTTTATACCTATATAGTTAGCTATGCTGTACATGTAAACTTAAATTTAGAAAATCTTTTTTTTGCCTTTTTTGTTTAAGCCTATCACATGCAATATATTATAATAGGGAATGAGATCTTACTTTATATTACATTATATATCTAGTAGCAGTAAACTTAAAGTTTAACTGAGACAGTTATTCTAATAAGGCATTCGATATCGATACTGTATTGCCCTCTTTAACTGTTGCCACAGTTCAGTCATTTTCCTTTTAGTTTCCAATATACCTTATTTCTAACACAGAATTTCAACTGAAAACAAAACACTTAGAAACCAATGGTTCCAGTCTGCACCCTCAAGTTTTTTCAGCACTAGTCCGAACAAGCAAAATAATATTTTACAGTTTTTTAATGGTTGTTCATGCAATAGGCCGAATGCAATAGAACTGTTTCTCGGTTACCAACACCGAGGCCTCGTGCAATAGAACTGTTTCTCGGTTACCAGCACCGAGGCCTCGTGCAATAGATCAATTTCTCGTTTACCAGCACCTCGTGACAAATATTCTGGACTATTGCATGAACAACCATTTAATAACTGTTTTATTACCTTATTTAAATAAAAACACATTTAATTCATGTGAAAGATTTATTACATTTTATTCAACGATATCAATTTTCAATTGTTTATCAAAATGTTTTCGTAATCCATAACGCATAGTAATTATGGTTTTCTTACTATATAAGTCATCCTTCTGATTACATGCAGACACATAAATATTCTCAAATGCAAGCAAATCTCGTCCAACGATAGTTGTTCAAAATCCGCTAATGTTGTGCCTTTTGAGAACAGTTACGTCTCAAGTATGCGCGTTGCATTCCTTATAGCCTTTTTCGTATTTGTGCTGCTGCTGGTGTCTAATTGCGTCGCCAGTTCCTCCTCAGTAGGGTCAATAATACGCCGAGTTGCCATTATCTGTACCGTTTTATCGTCGTCTGGTGACTTACTTGGTTATCGATACCGCTTGCTCTTATGACGTCGTCTCTCAGGTGTATGACGTCACAGACATGTAGAAGAAACAGTATATTCCATGGGCTAGCCATGCAATACAACTTTCAGATCTAAAATTCCTTTCTTGGCGTTTTATTTCATGAATAGATGAAAATGTTTAATTTTGAATAGATAGAAAATTTTCAGTACATTAGATAATAAATTCTATTATACAATGTACAGCAGAATTAAAGACACTTTCAATAATAAAAATAAAAAAGGGGGGAGTTTACTCCTCCTCGCCCTATCGTTACAGCTCTGATTTAATATCAATGTTGCTACTTATATTCCTCTCCTGTTATTGGTTTTTCTCCTTTGCTATTTGGTCACCATAACTTGTGAATTTTTCTCATGGTGTCTCGTGACTCTTGCTCCTTTTTAAATACTGGATAAGGTTACCATACACCGAAATGTCACGGAGGTATCGCGGCGGTTGACACATGTGTAGCGGGAAACGCTTACCATATCGCGAGCACCTGGTTTCGCTTCTAGTTTTTTTTAATAGAAGTTTGTGATGTTTTCATTTTTAGTTAATAAATGTACATTTGGTTCATTTTTCTGTGTGCATCATACGTTTTCGTATTGTTTGCCAATGTCAATGGACTTACGGTTTTAGAATATCGTCTTTCTTTTCGATTTACTATTTTATTGTATTATTTTTTAATATATATAGGAATACAGTATTGTTTTTTTTATGTTTTCTATTTCGGATTTTATTGAATTTAAAAAAATCTTTTTCTGTTAATAGTGCATTATTAAATTTCAATAAACCTTTTCCTTTTTCAAAATTGTTAAATATAATATTTATCATAATCATGAAATGATCCGATCTGTAGCTCGATTCTATGTTGGCTTTTTATCTAGCTTGGTATTGCATTTTCGGTTTTGAGGAAAAAATCTAACCTAGCTTGTTTTATAGGGGTTTTCTTCCTCCAAGTAAAACGTTTAATGTTTGTATGTAGTTCTCTAAATGCATCTACTAAACAATACTCTTCTTTAATATCTAATATCTTATTTCTAGCTAAGGGATTGCTAATTTTAATGTATTTATTGTAATCCATTTCGGTATCTAATGCTAAAGTAAAATCACCACAAATAATATATTGTTCATTTCTAAAGTCTTCAATTACATTCATGACTTGATTATAAAATAATGGATCGTCTTTGGTTGGACCGTATAGTGTCAGATAATAACGTTATTATATTATTTTCTATTTTCATATCTAATGCTAAGTAGTTTCCATTTGTATCTTTCTTTTCTTTCAGTATTTTATATTTAAAGTTATTAAAGAATTGCAACCCCCCTTTAATTTGAAGTGAGGTTACTAAAAAAGCAGTCGTTATTCCATTCTGTTCTTACTGTATTTTCTATATCATCAGTAAAATGAGTGTCTTGAAGTCAGTAAATACTACATTTTGTATCTAAGATATATGAGAAGACATTCTTACGTTTGTATGTGTCTCTTAATCCCTGGCAGTTTGTGATAATTTCTGTAACAAAATGGTGTGTCAACTTTTCCCGGCTGTGAAATTGTAATAATCATGATGCGCTTTAAAACTGATGTTGTATTTTATTCTGATTCTAGGCTGTTTTGCTACTGATGTGCAAACATATTTCATGGTGTGATGTTATACATGTAGTGGTGAGGTGATGTTACAAAGCTGATAAAATTGGGTACTAGTGTTACATGTATGCTATTCTGTTAGATTAAATAATGCAATACTGATCATGATGGTTTGATATTAAAATTATGTTGTTATGCTGTATTAGTGTATGTTGTTTGAGCGATGATGTATCATGCCATATATTTGATTATAAGTCAATTCAAGAAATTATGTATGTGTGTGTTCAACCATGCAACACCTACTTTATATACAGTGGGTTAACAATTCATATTATTAATGAACAATGTGCAGTGATCAGCAAGCTTATATATAGAAACATCTATACAGTACCGTGTTAAATATTTCCTACTCTGTATATACAGTACACAAATGGACTGTAGTATTATTTTATCGCCTGTTTTATAGTTGACACAAAGTTACATTATCCTTTCTTAAGTTTCAAGCACATCGCATTTGAAGATGAACCCTAAGATAAAGTAAGGTTATGACAAATCGTTGTCTTTAGCATAATAGGGTGTTGTCAAAATGTTGTCTTTAGCTCTATAGGGTGTTGATGTAATATGATTTGATTTGGTTTTTCGACATAAACTTTTCCATATGCAACCCAATCGATATTTTATATAGATGAGCACTTACTATACAATTTTATGTATTATCCTTATGCTAAAAGGTGACAGTTTTACATATTTTTAAGCCGGAAATTAATATAAAATGAGAACAATCTGGACGATAATGGTTATGGTATGCCTTACTGATTCCGGAAATACACAAATTCTTACCGAATACATTTCATGGTCATATTTCATGGACTTTCGTTATAAGTATTTGTAAGGGTAATACGATATTGTGCTACATAGTAAGTGTGTAAGTTTAGTGGTATGAAGAGTCACACTATATGTTATGCATAGTAAACATATACGAGGGGGGTGAACAAAACATGGCAATGGTATATTTAGAAGACCTTTTGTGGTCTTTTCAACATATTTACATATGAAATATACATTATGATTCTTCTTTGTAAAGATTGTCCTCAGTTTCACGTATTACAGGGTGAACATAAAAGTTTTAATATCAGATGCTTTTGTAAATATATCACATGTCCACTCTAAATATTTTTAGTCCACCTATGCGTTCCTTTCCTCCAGGGATTTTCAGTTTAGCGTTTTTCTTTAAACCCCCTTCACTCAAAGTTTCTGTCACGTTTTACGTGTCCCAGCTGGTAGGTACTTGAGGATGTCTTAGGTTAAATTTTCTCACTTTTCCTCCTTTGTCCTTTCCCAGAATCTTTCCATTGTCTGACCATGCACTCTCTATGCCCTCCCTTTCATAAACATCAGATAGAAGATTCCTTCTCTGAGTCATCAGGTCTTCTTTCAGTTGACAACAAATCCTGTACTTTTAAGCAATTTTCTTTGTTTAAACACTTTGATTTTGTCCATCTTCCTTACGAATTTACATATTATGCCTCTTTCGAATTTTAAACTTTTCTTTCACAAGTTATACTACTTTTTTACTGTTTCTGATTCTGTTTCCCCATCGGTATCCTTATTGCCATATATACGTACGGCATTTGCCCTGTGGTGTTGCTCCAAGTCTTCTACTGCATTTCCTGTATTATCTGCTATAAATGATCACAGGATGTTCTATCTTCTAATTTAGAATTTCCCGTCTCTAACAAATTCATGCTCTTTTTCATTTCCTCGTTTGCTACTAATAGGTCGTGGATTGTCCCCTCCATCATTTCTGTCTTTTCTTGCTATTTTTCGTTTAGTCAACGCACTTCCTGTTTTAGTTGTTCTTTCTAAATTTCTGAATTTGTGTGCTTGCTTGATACACATTTCGGCTTTCGTATTTCAGCAACCCCCTTTATTAATTGATAGTAAGTCAATCAGTCATTCCATCCAAAGTCAGTCACTTCATTAAAGATTAGTCAGTCCGTCTGTCTGTCCGTCTTTGAATATATATATATTTATTAATATACATGTATTTATATAACCAGTAGAATGCACGGTAAAAGGAATGGGAAGGGGGGAGTTTACTCCTCGTCACCCTACTTTTACCGAACTGGTCTAATGATAATATTGCTACTTTTATTCCTCTCCTGTTAATGGTTTTTTTTCTTTTGCTCTTTCGTCACAATAACTGTGACTTTTTCTTTTCTTATTATGACACTTGCTCTTTTGTAAACAGTGGAAAAGGTTACTGTAAAAGGGGTTATTGACCGGCAGATTGTTTTACATAAATTATGCTGGTATATAGTAATAATGGCCCTTTTAGCCAATAAATATAGCGTTAGGTTAACCTGTGCAATTTTATTTATTTTATTAACCCATTCAACATGCCAGTGTCTGTCTTAAAGAAAGAAGTTAGAACATTAGTGCACGAAAATGTTAATGTTCAAGAGATTATTTTAGAAAATATTAGTAAGACACATCTTTTGTTGTGGGAACTGTTGGCAAAGAAAAAGCGAAAGTAATGATGTTTTATAGTTTTTCAATTTTTTATTACTTTTAAGAGTATCAATATTTTTGATTCTTAATAGATAATTTAACAAGTATTTGAAAGAAAAGGAACATTTTGTATTCCTGACATTTGAGGTTATATATTCAAATGATTCATTATTTGTGTAAGAGGTTACTTTTGTGGTGTTATTTCATGTTTCTTTTATATATGCTATTTTATATCATTGTAAATATGACGGGACGTCAATTTTTAAGCAGGGGAGTGTAAAAGGAGTTATTGACCGGCAGATTGTTTTACATAAATTAAGCTGGTATATAGTAATAACGGGCCCTTTTTGCATGTAAATATAACGTTGGGTTAACTTGTGCACTTTTTTTTAGATAACGGCTACTTTAGGTAATTCAATAGTCTTTGCACACAAGCTCTGCTAGAGTGTCTCGTGAAAGATAGCCTGCAGTAATAACGGTTCCCTGGTACTCGTATTGTAACCTGATGCTGACAGGACATTCAGCCTTTCCGCACGCTTTGCGAAAGTGTTATTACGGAAATGCACGAATGAAGTTTTGGAAATTTTGATTATCAAGAAAACTGGTTTTTTTGTTTAAAAGAAGTTAATCTATTTTTATATGAAATATGAATTATTTAAAGTAAAGTCAAATTAATTAATTTATCAGAATAAAGAGTAAACTTATTGTTTACGGAAACGTTTCCCGCGGATTAAGTCACGTGATGCCGCAACCTTAGCATCTTTTGATCTTTTGACTTATTCTTCAGCAGACCACGAAATGAGAAAGTCATAACGCATCTTTATCAAGTTTGTAACGGGAATCTTGTTGAGAAGAAATGTAAGTTAGGTTTACTTGAATTACTGTTAGAAAAGTAGAACTTACTTATGTATGTTTTTGTATTTCGTGTTTTAACCTTTTTAAAGTTTGAGCGATGTACGATTACGCGGAAAGAATGCATTACTTTCCATGTGAACTTAACATAACTTAGTTTTATCAAATATATCAGAAAGTTTTTAACAAAACTTTAATATGTTGTGTATTATACTGAAGTTGAAGAAAAGATTTAATGTGTTAAGTCGGTATAGTAAAACAATGAATACGTTTTGTTCCATTAGACAATTTTAGCGTATAAACTACATTCTTTTGTAAAAGCTTTGACAGAAACATATGAGTTAGACGGTCATCATTTTGAAGACAAAGATAATTAAGTCGCCATGTGTTAAGTATATTAACAATGATAAGTGTATTGCGGACGCTGAAGAAAGCGACAGTAACTTGATATGGTTTTCGATAACATCTGTGCGTTCGGAACATCTTTGGTATTTAGTTGTTAATATAGATAAAACCAAACACAGTAGTATTCCGATCGACATTAGGTTTCTATTTATAGTGTTGTTGGTTTAGGAGCAAGTAGTTTTGTAGGCGTTTATCAAGCATTTGTTTTAATTGATAGTTAGTATGTTCTATTATTGATACTGTGTATTTAACAATGGCTTTTGTTTTATTGTCAATAGGAATTCGTAAAAGACTTAGTTGAAGATCATATATACGCTCGGTAGCGAAACCTGACAAGGGCAATCTTGTGGGTGAGTGGTGTTGCTTTTAACAACACTTTATATAGTAAAATAATTTGTATTTTAAAACTTTTAACTTTTTATATTAATTGTAATCTCTGTATTGTATCTTTGTTTAATGATTTAGTTTTTGAATAACTTTATTGAAAAACTTGATCAATGTAGCAGATATTTTCTACCGTTGTTTCAATGATACTCCATAAAGTTTTAAATAACATTCATTATTTAAATAATTTTGATTAACTTTGTTTATTGTAATTGATTTGATTTCATATTGATATACTTGTGAAGTATTGATACTTTCATATCACATGCTATATATATTGTAATTGGTTTTGTTATAGGATGGATAGATGTATACTGATACCAATAAAATGTGATTAAGAGCATTTCGACTCGTTGGTCATATTTACGCCCCACATTACCATAAACCGGAATGACACGGAGGCATCGCGCGAGTGGAACATGTGTATCAGGAAACGCTTACCATATCGCGAACACCTGCTGGTTTCGCTTATGTCCTTAGAATATCGTCTTGGTTTTTTGATTGACTATTTTCGTGACTGAATTCTTTAAGATTTCTTCAGATCCGATTTCTGACCACTTTGTCTATAAGCGTGTCAAATTTTTGGTTTAGAGCATCGAGTTTGTTTTCTAGTCATTAGAGTAGTGTGTTTGTGTAATCAGACAAGGTAAGTTGTTTTCTAAATTGCTGTGTTTGATGCATATTTTGGCTTTCTTTAATGTAAGTAATGTCTGTCTGTCGGTCGGTCGGTCGGTCGGTCGATAATATTTAATTCTACAAATTATTACGTCACCTTTGCTGATGAGAACTGGGTTGTTCGAAACACGTGTCCAGAGGAATACGCTTAAACATTCCTGTTTTGACTACGCGCACATTTTAAAATCTTGGCAAGACAATTTTGTACTATTGTTGGAGTATGAACTTTTTGCGTCATAACCATTGTGAGTTTTTGTTACCGTTTCCCCTTTGGCTCTGTAGCTTTGATTTACTGAAGTCTTGTCTATTCTAAATTGATTTTCTCTCTTGCGTCCATTAATGACAGCAGCTTCGAGCAAGATCTATAGATATCATATTTATCATAGGCATGTTTCAGATTGCATTTATGTATTAGGGTCATGAAATTTACCCTTCTTTGGTTTAGGTTTTGTTTTTGGTTTATCACTTTCTTATGTTTTCTGTTCAGGTGTTCCCGACTCATCTAATACACTATCGTCCGAAAGTGAGCTGTCGTCACGCGTTCTTTTTAATTTTTAAATCTGTCATTCCAGAGTTTACAACTATCGCTCCTTTGAAATATATTAACTTCAGAAATCTTCTTGAGCTCGACACACAGACGTCCGCTTACACTAACGCCATCTTAATCCTAATGTGAATAGTTAACTTTTTGCTATAGTGTCGAACTTTGACCCCAAACCGTGTAACCTATTTTTGACCAAAGGGTCAAGCCTGGAACAAACGTAGATTTCCTTGACCTAAATTTACTACATACTAAAACATTAGGCTCTAGGCCTCCTAGTTTATTAGGAGAAGATTTTTGAAGTTTTGACAAAGTTTTTCACTTTTGCCCCCCTAGTGGTACCCCTTGGGGCCGAGCCCCTTCCTTTTAACAAATCTGATCCCCTTCCCCAGGGATACTTCCTACCAAGGTTGGATGAAATGGGTCCAGTGGTTGAGGAGAAGTAGTCGAAAATATGACAAGTTAACGACTAAGACGGACTGGATTTGAATAGGAAAAGTCCACCTTGGACCTTCAGTACAGATGGACTAAAATAATAATTCAGAACTAGCAATTTTCCAAAAGTCAGAACTAGGAAAATGATTGTTCATACAGAGATGATATCAATGCGCAGGGTGTAGACGTACAGCCAGGGGCAGACGCAGGATTTTGATTTCATCTCCAAGCATGATCAAAGAAGGAATGACGCATTATCTTTGCGAAATCGTGAGAGTAAACTTGTGACTTTTAACCTAGCTATATGAAATAGGCCCATTTGAATACTTAAAACCACAGGGTCATGCCTTGAACGATCTTATTTCTCCAATCTCTAAAATTAAATATATACAAAACCATAAAGCACTAGGCCTTCTAGTTTATTAAAGAACATTTTGAAATTTAGTAAATTTTCCCCCTTTAGGCCACATTAAATGGCACCCACATGGGGCCGAGCCCGTTCATTTGAAAAAAATCTGAATTCCCTTTCTCTAGAAATGACTTCTAACAAGTTTAAATGAAATTGGTCCAGTAATATTGGACAAGAAGTTTAAAAAGTGAATAGTTAACATATTTGCTAAAGTGTTGAAATTTGACCCCAAAATGCGTAATCTCTTTTTGACCCCAAAGTCACGTCTTGCACAAACTTATTTTTCCACGCCCTAAAGTTACTACATACCAACACATTAAGCTCTAGGCTTTATAGTTTATTAGAAGAAGCTTTTTGAAGTTTAAGTTTAATCAATAACTTACCTGTAATATGGTCAGCTACATGTAAAGGATATGATATATTATAACCACACTTAACACTAACTTACCAGTGATATGGTCAGCTACAGGATATAACATATAATAACCAAACTAAACATTAACTAACCTGCATTACAGTCAACCCCAGCATCTTCATTGTGCGTACAGTTATGTTGTCCCAACGGTTTATGTCTACAGCTGAGCACGGTCGCCTCTGTACCGGTACAGCTAATATCATCTAACCATATTGGCTTGTTACTATTACCAGCCCCATAGAAGGCACTGGACCGAGCAAGAACGTAATTATTTCTGGGTAAAAAAACAAGAAATGACATATATCTGTGAAATATCCAAGAAATAATATTATTGCTAGTGTGCATATTCAGGATTGTTCTTCGCAAATGAGGAATATGCTTCCGAGACAAATTTGGGACATTGAACGAAAGTATCAATAAAATTGGTGAACATTGACATTTAAGTCACGAGAATAACATTTATCATGTCATTCCAAGATTGAATCAATTCTATCTTAAATTTTGAATGGCGTACAGAAAGTTTTACTAAGCATTGGAACAATTGGGATATAATGACAATTGGTATGGGGTTCAATTTTAGCCCTGATCATATCAATATGGTCCGTCGGATAGGTACTCGAAAATGGCGGCCCCGTGTCTCTGAGGCACGCAAAAAAAAACTCATTGTATAAGATCCGTAAGTGATAATGCGGTGACTGGTAGAGACAGAATTGCCTACAACACCAGTAGCATATAAGATAAGAGGACCCTGGCAAAAACCCTGGTACACGTATTTGATATTTTCTATATTTCCAAATTATGAATTGTTTTTTCATTTACCGGTTTACCATTTTGGAAAACAACATTGCACGTGTTTATTCCTATACCTTTAAGTACTATCCATTCTTTTTTTTTTTAAACATGATAACATTAATATTGTATAGGAAATAAAAAAATCATTATTCGCCGGCTTGCTCCGGCGAATATATTTGTTTTTGAGATATGCACATCGAGATGGGGAGCAGTTCGCATTTTACAACTTGAGTTTGAAGAGGAAGTAAAATAGTTATACCCAAAGTTACAGCAGTTTTGCTTTGTAAAACAGTGTAACATAAACATTATTATATATTCAATGAATCTGAATATTGAAGACATTTTTTGTACACTATAAATTAACAAAGAGTGTTAAACGAAGTTCTCAAACAGTTCTCCGTGGGATTTTCTAAAAAAAAAAGTCCGGAAACGGTATCCGGAATTGCGCAGTATTGTGTTATCGTACATTTATGGCTTCGCCCTCTCATATTATGTCTTCTTTGGTTCAATACATTTTAAAATCGCCCTGAATACCGAACAATTATTTGTTGACAATGTAGTACTGTTTTTGAGGTTGATTTTTACTATTATACATACCATTGTATCAACTTTTCAACTTCTAAACAATATTTGAGCATTCAATTGGGAAACTTTCAAGGTGAACGAAAATTCAAGTTTGTTCACAAAAGAAGGCTGGGAATCCAAGGGGTGCCACATACACAATCAAAAAGAGGATACTTGGCGAAATTTAATATATTTATCTTAATCAACTTTTGAAGTGACATTAATGTTTACAATTGCTAACATTGATCATAGAAAACAATGTTTTTCAAAGTTTGGCTCCAAGGTTAAAACATTTAATTAGAAAATGAACATTTTCTTAAATGAATAAACTTTAGTTTTTCCGGCGAATTTGATACTTTGCATCAATGTTTTCTTGTTTTTGTCTTTGTCTCATTTTAATATACCTTGAATATATGCCAAGCATTCTACATACAACCTTAGCTGCATTGCTATCGAAATTATCATCACACACCGTACCCCACGTATTGTTGTGATACACTTCAACTCTGCCGTCAGATGTCCTTGAACCCCCTCGCAGTCTAATTGGGGCTGTAAATTCAAAGACACACAATATTAGAAATGTATAGCATAGAAATGTGTGCGCGTGATGCACAACCTATATTTACTGTATATTAGGTAAATTGGATTAACGTTATTTAGCTATATATTTAGGTAGGTTGAGTGTATACTTAAATCCAGAAAATCTTTTTGAAGAAGTCTAGAACTAAAGCTAACATTGTTGTACTATTTTTAACACTATCACATGCAATATATTTTAATCGTGACTGAGATCTGACAGTAATTGATTTTATAAAATTCTCATGTGAAATTATATATCTAGTAGCAGTAAACGTTCAGTTTAACTGAGAAAGTTACTTTTAATAAGGCATTCGATATCGATACTTTATTGCCCTTTTTAACTGTTGCCACAGTTCAGTCATTTTCTATTTTCCAATAAACCTATTTTTACACAAAATCAAAAGACTAAGCAGTCTTATAAGCCAGAGTTTTTTATTCAACAATATTTAGATTGTGTGATGTGTGTCACGATTCGTTGTAATGAAAGAACAAATGACATTTTCGTGTAATGTTTAATTTGATTGCAGGATCTAATATCAATGTTTATAAGTTCTACAATAGCCCATATCTTGTGTGCTTGACAGTGCATTTTGGAAAAGGTGTTCCAGTGCTTTAGTAGACGGAAATACCATTTTATCAGCTAACAAGTCCTCCTCCTTCCCAGAAATGCTGAGCCCTTAGCAGGGAGAGAGATTTACTAATTTTAACGTGATAGGTTTTATGCAACCATATAGCAAACTCACACCTACAGGAACAGGAAGCCAAATCTCTGACATTTAACTAACGTGCTAGTCCCTGGAGGCTGAGCCTCATCCTCCAAACAAATTTGAATCCCTTTCCCTTGGAGTGCGTCCTACCAAGACTGGTGATATCGGTTCAGCTATTTTCGAGAAGTGGAAAATGTAAAGAGCAAACACAAATAATATGCTTGTGTATTGATCTTTGACCCAAACATGTGTAACCTGATGTTGACCCAAGAGTGACACCTCGAACAATCTTGGGTATCCATGCCAAACGATTACAAGAAATCAAGACCTTAAGGGTGTACTAACTTCAGCATTTTAGACGCCGTAAACCAGTCTGATGTTGTTATTTTCAAATATAAAAACATAAAATGTTTTGTGAAAAGAAATATATAATTGCTCTTGAAATGTAATAACTAGCGTAATAAATCCTCTTT
>JAUMGZ010180723.1:0-14037 GCA_032359645.1 Pododesmus macrochisma | reverse complement strand
AAGCTCCAAATCAACCGTCATCAACGGACTCGCAGGGGAAAATGAATTTAAAATAGACAAGACCTCGATAAATCAAATTTACTTGTGTGGAATTGATCGGAAGTAGGCACTTACATGATGGAACAGCCATAGAACAAGAGGTGTTGAATGGATCGTAAGTAAGCACTTGTATGATGGAACAGCCATAGAACAAGAGGTGTGGAATGGATCGTAAGTAAGCACTTGTATGATGGAACAGCCATAGAACAAGAGGTGTGGAATTGATCGTAAGTAGGCACTTGTATGATGGAACAGCCATAGAACAAGAGGATTACATTCAAACGTAATCCCCAAAACTACATAAATCTGTGTTAATTAACCCCGAACGTCAAATCTAGAATTTGTTAAGTTTTATGCATTGTTCAATTTATCAATTAACAGTGAACTTAATACCATTAAATAGTTTAACTAATACATATAGCATAACAACAACCAACGTCGTAATTTTATGGTATCCAGCATCATATATTTATTGGAAATATTCTGTTATTCTGCACATGTTTCATACTAAATTCTGCATGCTTCAATATAATATTCAACATGCAACATGATTTAAATGTATTTCCATAACATCGGGGTTAAAATTAGAACTTTGTGTATGGTCCATTATTATATGCTACATACTTCATCCATATCTGTAAATGCTGCAAAATAATTTTCATTGATGTGTAGCTTGATTTGATTCCTGATAATAGTGGATATTTTCTGTATAATATAACTGTTTTTGTTTTATACTTCAAATCAGCTTTATAATACATGACACTCGTGTATTTTGACCCTGGAGTTTATTTGCGGTTAATGTGTTACATGATTCATTGGATGGTAACGTTTAACCCATACTGTTACAAACAAGAGGCCCAATAGGCCTTAACGGTCACCTGAGTCATCCAAGTCAAACATTTATACGAGTAATGGTCTACATAAAGATTATAAATTTGGCTGAAAAAGGCCCAGCGGTTCTTGAGAAGAAGTCGAAAATGTGAAAAATACATTATATCAACTGAAGCGCCCCCTAGTGGTTCGTTTATGCACACATTTTTGTGTGTTAGCAAACTTTGTAAACATTGGCTCAAGGATCATGCATATCAAATATAAAAGTAATCAGAGCATCGGTTTGTGAAAAGAAGATTTTTTCAAAAATTAACCTAATTATATCCCTTTTTTCCCCTTATGGGACCCCAATGGGGGCTAGCCTCTTTTTGTTTGGAAATTTGATGCAGTTGCCCATGAGGATACTTTCTACTAAATTTGGATGGAATAGACCCAGTAGTTCTTGAGAAGAAGTCAAAAAGGTGAACAATAACCTATGTCCACCGAAGCGCCAACTAGTGGTTCGTTTTTGTACAGATATTTTCTCCGTTAGCAAACTTTGTAAACATTGGCTCAAGGATCATGCATATCAAATATGAAAGTAATCAGAGCATCGGAGTGAGAATAAGATTTTTTCAAAAGGTAACCTAATATTACTCCTTTTATGGCCTCTTTATGGGGCCTCTTTATGGGACCCCTACGGGGGCCAGCCCCTTTTTAATCGCAAACGTGAAGCTGCTACACATGAGGATACTTTCGACTACATTATAAATACACTTACTACACCCCACCATAAGTATAAGTACACTTACCACACCCCACCATAAGTATAAGTACACTTACCACACCCCACCATAAGGCATCAGCAAAACTCGTAAACTTTTTTTTGTCTGTGTCTGCGTCCTTTTCAACAAGATACACCAAAAATGAAGAAAACAAAAGGCCAAGAAACCCAATGTATAGCGTTGTGAGAAGTTCCTGTAACGAGAGAGTGTTAACGTTCTGATAACTTATCTAAATAATCCGAGGACATATAAACATACTTTACGTTAATATTTTTGTCACATAAAGCTAAATGTTGTTATCAGAGAATCCTTAAAAACTGAATGGATTTTAAACACTTAATGCATTCAGTTGTTTATAATTTAATCTCAACGAGGTATTTAAGGGTAGTGCGATGGTATATCATTTATCTTATAGATATAATCATTATGTATTTTATTTTTCCGCTAAAAACACAACCTTTTAGTATATTTCATAGACTTATTTATCTTTATTCGATTTGGTGTTCGTTGATCGATTTTTTTGTTGGTTGATGGTTATAATTGTGTGTTTCTGGCATTCTTTTTATTCACAAAACATTTGAATGTGGTGGTATATGCATGTTTTATTGCATTGTTGTCGGTAGCGGCTAACAAATGTCTTCATAAACCATTCAGTTGCTTGATTATTGGAGTGTTGTTACACGCAACATATAATTCACAAGTAAAATAAAGTCAATAGTTAAAGATAATGTGTTATAATGTAAAAACATATATTTTGATTGTTTTTGTCATTGAAAGGTATAATAAACAGCCATAATTAATTGATATATCGTATTTCCAGCTTTTGTCCATTCACCTGATACTTATAGCATCTCGTTGAATTGATCCTTTCACAAATCGATAACATTTTCACTGTTTTCTCCACTCACGAATAACAATCAATCATATTTTAATATGTTGTTGCAAAAACCAAATCTCTATGTAGTTATTGGAGACATTTTATTGGATATTTGTGTAAAAACTTCTATGTGTGTGTCTGCGTCTCTGGTGATTTACTAGTACAGAATGTAGACTGTTTTTCTTGACCTTGCTGGATTTAGCACTCAACTACTAATTATAATTAAATTAAGTTAATTGATCAAAATTTCCTTTGCCGTCTGTTTTTCAGACTGTTCTTAAATTGCGCCATTCTTGTAATATTTTCTTTAACACTGAACAGTTTTTTGTGAACATGTACTAGTACACCTTTAATAAGCATACCTGCCTATGTGCCCACACCACGGACCCAAGCAGTTTCCAGGTCCCTCCCCGTCGATCGATACGTGCCATACGTAAAATCTGGAAAAATCTTAAACCTCTCAAAGGGGATGTGGCAAACGATGGAATGGCACTTCCTAGAGATAGAACTATGATGCATGCTACAATAATCACCATATCTGAAAGAGTAGAGCAGTGGTAAGAGCATTGTCACACCATCAGTAATAGAATGATATGATGAATAACACCAGGCACTTTGAATATTGAAAGGTGTTCAATAAATTGGAAAACAATTGCCGATTCCGGGTCGTAGACAATAAACATAAAAGAGAACAAAGACACAAACAATGTTGTTTCTGCAGCACACATATATTTGCTGATTTGCCGGGAATTTGTCATGTAAAAAAGAAAAAATTGCAAATTTCTGGGGCTATTGCCTCCCCCCAGACCCCCGCAAGCTACGGCCCTGATCTAAATATAATATTGCATCATGTTATGGGTCAGTGGAATGTTTAATGATGGATGATTACGTGTAAAACAATATAATTGTTGTACTTCAGTTGTCTTAGAGATCTATCACAAAGAAAATTATTATTTTTTCTTGAATATAAACGGCATCAGACTGATAATATTTTTGTATGTGTACTACATCAGTACATTTTGCATATTTGAAACATTAATATCTTTGTTTCAAATTACATAGTTTTGAACATTAATACACACATGTACACATATGTTTTTAAAGGAAAGGCAATACCTATAATACATAAAGGTCTCCGCATGAACCGTAGTCTTCCCGTTCGCCCTTGATAACGAGACCGACACCCGGCTGCCCACACCCGTAAAGAGTATTCTCCTATAAGCCACATCAGGAGCACGGGTTCCTGTAAAAATAAAGGTGTATGTAGCAGTCAAGAGTAATAAAAAATTGTGTTAAACGCATGAAAAGGATTCGTTTAAAAAATGTTGGTGGGTTACAGACAAAACTTCATCAGTTATAACATCTAAATTTGCGGGTTTTTGCATCTAAAGAGAACAGAGTAAGTAACAACCAATGACATCTTTACAGAGGGACAACGTATTTATGTAACCTTGGAACTTTGGTGACAAGAGTAATAAAACAATGGCAGCTTAATACATAGAGTAAAGGACTCCTATTCTTATCAAATACAGAAACAAGTAAAAGGGAACTTTTGTGATGAGGGAAGTAGCACTAACGCAGTAAAGTAGAACTGTCTCCTATCAAAGATACTCAACATTAAAGGATATAAAATAACAAGAAAAAGAAGAGAAATGTTTGGCTTCAAATTGCGTTATGTTTTCAAAGTGGGTTGTAACAGCGCGATGTCGTTACGACAAAATGCAATGCAGTGCATTGTTATTTTTCGTCTGTTTGAATATCTAAACCATATACTCTATAAACTGTTGAAACCATTTGTTCTTCTGATAAAATGTAGATATTCTCATCTTTATGTATGTCAAGAATTCCATTTTCAACTGAGATTCTTGAACTGAAATCACCTGTGTTAATTACACGCAATCGTTTTGAACTAAACGCGCCCGGTGAAGACTAATTTTAACTTTCTGGAGGAATAATAACAACTCCAATTATAACGTAAATATTATAATTTAAAACAACCCTGTAAAATTGAAAACAGGACCTTGTATACTAAACCATAAAACATATCCAGCTTTTGTTCCTATGTGACACAGAATAGTTTTGATAAACAATCTTTAAAACAGTATCCATTCCTCAAGAATAGCGGTATGCAATCTTAACATCTCTTTTGTAAACATATTTAATAACCAGATATACGCGTGGTAATGTTTCGTTTAGCATCTTTTTTGTTCCAGTAAAATATACAATATCAAACTTAGTCATGTAATCAATGAATTCAAGATTATTCGATCATCTTTCTAAACCACATACATTTAAATCAATAAATTTGAAACATCTTCTATCAATGTTACACGCACTATCTGTAATACTGAGACAAAGTTACATTTCTATTTTCAGAACTTCAAGATTTCATTACTTAATTTTCAGCATTCAGACACACAAGAATGTGTAACATGAGTAATATCTACGATGTAACATTGGTAAACATGACAAACAATGAACAGAGAAAAATCAATAAACTATATATAACATGGACTGAGTAACTTTAAAGACTTAGTTTTTATCTAAACATATCATTATTAATTCTTGACTACAATTTGCGTTTTCTTGATAGTGAATAACATGGTAACTGCCGCTGTTGTTATTAATAAGTCAACATATAATAACGATTCTAGTCATGTCAAGGAGGGAACCGTGATAAATATTAAAGAAAAAATCTGATCTAAGATATCACTCTTCAGAAGACAATTCTTTAAACAAATAAACATATATATGACATGTAAAGAAGTGTGATATAACTTTAATCACGCAGTTTACTTCACCAACAGCGCACCAACACACAATGGCACCGAATAAAGTAACATTACGGAGCACGGTAGAACATTGCTGGCATCAGTACTGATAAGGCATTTATGAATATAAGGTGTTGCTGATCTTTGTCTGACATCTAATTATCAACCTGTCTGACTTTGGTGACCCTATCAGGAACGTTAGGTCCCGCCAGCATATGTCTTCGAGACACTCAAATCCCCAATCGCGAAAAGGTGTCAAACCCAGGGACGTCTATACATGAAACTATAGAAAGTGTACACCAATGGCCAAAACAATAAGAACGTACTGGGAGAATAACTCGATCACGCTAAAGAATGAAATATAATATTGACAATATTCAGAAACACGTTAATATGTTATAAGAAAGTGTTAACGTTTGATAATGAAGTGTTTTATATGGGCAATACAGATTTGCAATAGAACAAGTACATATTTGAGAAATAAATTGTCTTTCTTTTCGCATTCCATGATTCAAATATCCATATCCTACTGAACTTTATCTTTTGATAAAACCACCAGAAAGACAATTTAATTTTTATATTTTTACTGTCCCAGCTTTATATTTTTACGTATACTTTTTTCTAAATCATACATTAGAATATACACGGTGGTCAAATTTAACATTATCGTTTGGTTTCTGTAGACTTTTGAAACAGCCGTCATGTGATATTTTTTCACATAAATAAAATAATAAACAAACTTAATATCGTTAATGTTAAAAAACAACATAAAGTATAATCAATAGTTTGCATTTCAACGCATGTCTATGCACTTTTCAAACGAACAATACGCGGAAGAATATCAAAACTACAGTGGTGACGCGGTATCGGTGTATAACTGCGCGCCGCTCCAATTCTCGCCTGCTCTACTGAATTTATTGAAAAATAAAGTTCAGTGGGTATTGGTAGATATGCATAGGCTATACTTTCAATTTCACCACAGACTGTAAATATTACGAAATGTTTGATATTAGCAACTATTTATAAAACACTCTTTTGTTTTGGCTACACCTCTGTTTAAGATAATTCAATTGTAAGGATAACTTTTCAACAATTATTTTATTTAGTGTTACTAAAACAGCAAAGAAATACATAGAATGTTGAGTTTGCCTTTGTCCAGTTGGAATTCATATTACCTATGAATGCCAACTGAAAGCAATTCAATACTTATATTTACTATTTTCTATCCCAATGTAACAAACTAAACGATAAGCAACGAGTGACGGCATTCATAGGCGATATGAATGTCAACTGAATTCGGTTGGGATATATAGTGGCATTGCCATGCGATGGTAAATATATGAATTTGGAAGATCAAGAAACAGGTGAAGTAGCACTTATATTAACCCTTTTCTTCAATTAACACCAATGGACGTGAATTTAACATCAGTCCGCATTTTAATTTCTTTAGCTTCAAGTACACTTTCCTTGAAGTTAGAGAATACCATTCTAGGGAAATGAAACCAATTATATATTTGCTTATTGCCGTATAAACCATATCCTACAGCAGTTATGTATAAATTCACCAATAAGTGTTCGTACATGTGCGAGAAGATGTCTTGTATACGGGCGATATGACCTGAATATCTCTCGTTATCACGAGTCCCTTACACTATAATTGTGAGAAACTCGACAATGGCTCGATGTAATGTTTATAACCAAAACAAACACCTCATTATCTGTTTCATATAGTTCTCATGTGTATGATCATGGTTCTCGCATCTTTGACGTATGCTTTTCTTTGAATTTATTCAGCTTTTGTTTGTGGTTATCTGAACCTTTGCTGTATATCATTGCTATGTTTACATGGTATATGTGAAACTTCAAATATATCAAGAGGTCCATTTGGTCTTAACGTCGACATGTATACATTTACAATACAAAGATATCTTGCAAATAGATTTGATCACAATTATTTACAACACTAAAACGTCGTTCTACTGTAAATACTAAGTCCAAATCCAACATCAGTGAAGAGTTTCGTGAAACACACCAGCTATTTCTGAGTAGAAATTGAAATAAAACCTCATTCAATTAAAGGCTATGACTGCAATATTGAATTCAACTGTTCATCAAAAGAAGTTAAGAAAACGTATCAGCCAATAAGCAGCCATGGCGGCTATATTGGAAGGAGTTCGAGATCGGCAACGTCATATAAGAATCTGATTTAAACTCAAATTTCGTAAAAACCAAATGGTTCTTGACAATAAATCGAAAAGGTTTCAAGCAATCAGAAACCATGACGACCATATTGTTTTAAATTCGGCAACATGGGACATGAAATCGAAAAGGAAACCATGCAAGGAACATCTACATCAAGTTTCATGAATATCTGACCAACAGTTCTTGACAAGGATTGAACATGTTTAAACCAACCAGAAGCCATGTCAGCCATATATTGGATGGAGTTCGGAAACATCGGACTCAAATCTGAAAGTGAACATATATATGCATTCAAAAAATGAATGTCAATATTACGTTTTGTAAAAATCTGACCGGGTAGTTCTTGACAAGAAGTCGAATAGGTCACAGCCAATCAAAAGTTATGACGGCCATATTCGCCAATGTCAGACACAAATCTAAAAAAGGACAATGGATGGAACCTTTGCTTTGTTTTGTCTATTCTGGTTAAGTTTAATATGGACTGAAGATCATTAATTTCAAGGATAGCATGGGGCAATATAAGTTTAATATGGACTAAAGATCATTAATTTTAAGGATAGCATGAGGCAATATAGCTTTTATTATCATCCTTGACTAAACGAAATAATACCACAATGTTGTATAAACGATTTAAACATTTCTTCTTTCGTATATGTTAAAGCTGTTAAGAGTAAAACAACGACTGATAATTTGTTTTAAAAAAAATGACAACAGCTCGTTTTTTTATTATTTAAAATTGTAAAAACATCAATACAGCAGTGACCCAAATGATGAACAATAAGAAACACAGATGGATCATGGTTACTTTGACTAAACCTGGAACTAATATTTGGAAATATTTTGGGCGGTTTCGCTTTTTCAAAATCAAAAAAAGTTGAAAGGCAATGTTTTGAAACTTTTAATTTGCATATTGTTATTGCTGATCATCAATTTCCTTTAATTTGTTAATGGAAAACACGAATATACACTGTACACTTGCATATTATTCATATATGAGTTTAATACTAGTGAAAGTAAATATTTATATAACTTTACTTCAAGCATAGCAGAAATGAAGGATTTAATTTTATAACAAGATGACAGTCAAGTTGGCCACCTTGGAATTTTATGATAACAAGAGTTTGTTTAACAAATTAGTTTCATAAATTAAACAATCATATGAAAATCCTATGTAAAACCTTATTCGAATCTTGAATTATTGTATATACAAGACTTTCAAAATGGCCACGATAGCGGCCATCTTTGAAACAGCTAGCATAAATTTGGTTCTTAATTCAAGAACATCAATACTTAATGAACAATCTATTCGGGTTTTTTTCTTCAAAATCTTATCATTTTTATTTCTTCGCGTTTGAATTCAAGCATGCATAATTCTTAATGCGTGAAATTTTATCTAACACAATTCCCCCAATACATTAAGTCTAGTGTTGAAAACCCCATGTTTCTACGAAGTACCGTTCCAGAGAAAGTGCGATACCAATATTTTTGGCCAGGTCTGCTATTTTGGAATTTGCAACCACCGCTATTTTTGCTTGTGCACAATTACAATGCACAAGTAGTCATTTTATGAAGATTTTTTTACCGTGCCACTAACTATTTTTTGAGGGGATAAGAACACAAGAATGTATACGACTTTTTTTTTGGGGGGGGGGGGTTGTCACTGAAATATCACGCCGCGGACACACGTACATGGTACTTCACTCGGTTACATTATCCTGACACTGAGCCAAACAGTCATTCGCCTACCCAGAAATACTGAGAGCTTAGCAGGGAGCGATAAGATCACTTTAGTTTAACGTCTTAGGTTTGACGCGGCCGAGATTCAAAACACCACCTATCAGATCCCAAAGTGAACGCTCTACCAATGAGCCACTGCGCTTGTCAAGAAAGGTGACCGTTGACGGACGGTGTAAGTTCAGAATAGCATGAAAGTAAATGATACTTGTATAAGTAGTGTTAAATGTAAATAAGATATAAATTGCGTATGCACTGTTATGTGAAATAAAGCGCCAACAAAACACTCTAGAAGTGATTGAAAATATACTTTTTAATTTACTCTTCGAAGAAAAATTATTTTGCTTGTAAAAGCACACTGATTTCCGTTTTTGTTTTAAAATATACATTATTTGTGCATTTGTTTTGATTTTCTCTAGGCTAAGACTTAAATTATAATTATGTAGTATGTACTTACTAAATGTAAAACTATAGACGTTATAAGGTCTGTATGAAAATCTTCTATCGTAGCAAACACGCTCAGCACAAGACAAGCAACAACAACTAAGAACCTGCAAATTGAAAAAAGACATTTTGATAAAATGAAAAATAGTCTCTTGCGCAACTTTAAATACTTTACATAAGTTAAATTAAATAAAACATTCTTGCGAAGTGCTAATAACTATTTTCACATAGAAAAACTGAATTTCAGCTTCCCTGAGGCGTGTCTAGATGTAATTCATTACACATTTCAAAAAAATATATATAAAAATTCATTGTCTTTGTGACACTTAATCTCCAGGGACGTGAGCTATACTTAACGGTAATACAAAATCAATTAAATTAAAGATATTGCAAACTAAAGAGGATGTTATCTGATGAAAGACACGAGAATATGTTCATCAGGAAACAATACGTGTACTAACAAATTATAATCTACCTTAATGTCATTTTAGGAGAGAAGGTACGTGTAAGTCTCCTGGGGAATTTGGCACTGATATTTGATTTTCAAAGAAGGTCGTAACTTATATTTTATTGTCAATTTGAAGCAGTTTTAAAGTAGCAATATATTTTCAATGACATTTTGAGCTTATGGGACTAACACACGCGCAGTAATAACTCAATGATGGTATGTAGTGCAGCTGATCAATTTTTCATCCAAACGTATTGCATAAACTCTGCGAACATCGATTTCCAAACAGAAGCACCAGATTTCCAATATGACTTTAAATAAAGGTTAGTGTTTCACCGCTGATAAATTTCATTTCAATGATCTTTATTTCCGAGAGCATCATTATATTGGTCAATGTGCATTTGTTCCATGAATTTTTGACATCAGGTTAATGGATATATGCTAAGATATATAATATATATACAGCTGTATTACAAAATTATTGTCCCTATATAACGCTACAAACCACGTTATTTACTCCTTGTTCTATGATTCTATATATGCAATAATCTCCATAGTCGCCCATACATATAAGCCGATGTAAAAAATTGAACACTACTCATGTCACTGCAAATATTGTTCTATGTATTGAACAACCCTCTAAAGGCAAACAAATTCTAAAACGTTGAGTGTTTATAAACGTTCAAACACGTAATATGACGATACGTTTGAGAATGGTTTTAATGATATTTTAAAACTTTCTGTTCTAAAAATTGGGCTTAATTTTCCAGAATGCTCTAGCACTTGTAACCGCATGGGTGATCGATGAAGAGTAAAAAGAGTATAATGGACTGGATGTTCGAGTATAACACGTCAGTGGGAATGTATTCGGCAACGCTTGATGTTCGAGAACATTCTAACATGCCATGTGGACTGAAGGTAAAACATGTGTTAAAAGTACAGGGATGGATCATGTATAACTCTTTTATCTTTGACACAAAATATCGGTTCAATTGTGCAATTCTTAAAACTATGACGAATGGTAGTAAAAACGTTCTAACGCGTCCATTATCTGTGTGTTCTTAAACATCAAAATATGTGAAAAGCAACTCGAATTCCCATAATAGTAATTCGAAGCTTCGAGACAATCCGACGCGATTTCAAAAATTAAAAGTTGTCAATGTATGCTCTTGTGTATAAATTTAATACATACCATGCTCAGTGTGTTGGTCAATTATATGCGCAATTGGTTTGATACTACTACAAAATATTCATTGAATAAACTGAACAACAGACAATCAACACGGTACATATATGTAACGACCAACTGATATAACAATCGTGATGAGTAGGACCCCTCTTGGTACGATGTAAGGTTATGCGACTGGCTGTGCCATATAATCCTAAAGTAGCAAAAGTCTAGGATATATATATATATATCCCATAGTGACCACTACTCTTGGTAATTTATATCACAAAGTGATCGCTATCCATGTATGGATTAATACTAGAGCATGTATCACGATATGCTATCCCATGACAAATCACGAAGATGAATATTAAGATTGCATTCTTGTGGAGTACAATTCACATGTCTTACATATACATTGTTCCAGTGATACATGCTAAGTAAGGATTCGCGTGTTTAACACGAGAGCAAAGGTCATAAATGAACTTTATGACAAATGAGGTGCTAAATGATAGTTGATAAGCAATAAAATGCGGTTGTTAACTAGAATTCTGTTGTTCTTCGATGCTATAATTGTGAGCTGCACCCACAGACACGCAACAGATCAGAGAACTACATATACACAGTGAAGAAAAGCAAAATACATACCACGACCCTTTGATTGTACGAAACTCAAACATTTATCATAGGGACTCATGATATGCACAAGTGATAATGTGTTCTAATATTTTTTAGCATGGCGCTTACAATTGTCATATTACATTTATCAACAGCGTTAAACAGATTAAATATGACATTCCGCCAATTAGTTTAGTTTTTGTTCCGACCAAAATCATTCATATTTCAACAGATAGCACATTTAACAAGTATTTGCATTCATTTACGAATACACTCGTGAAGATCGCACACGAGGTATTTGCAGAGCAATTAAAAATATTTCAAATATCCCCTCTAATCGCGTTATTTTAATTTTCCCATGATGTCCCTATGTTTTGGAAAGGGCCTATGTATTTATATTAATTGTGGAGATGTTTATTCACTGGTAAAATGTCTTGTCGTTTTTATTTCAGATTTCATATCCTCCGTTGATGTGATTTAATTGCGAGGTTTCTTCAGAATCACACAGAAATAACTAAGCGTGGGTTGAATTGTAATTTGGAAACAAATGAGGAGCCTTATAGAATATGTTACGACTTGTGTTATGTTAAAACCTCAACAGACTAGAGTGTTCATTACAATCACGGATGTGGATCATAGCGTACAATTATCGCCGTCTATTTCTACAGATCAAGTATTCATTCTCCAGATCAAACTGCATGCTATCGTTATTGATTTAATGTTATTTACAGAAGAAGTCTAAATACTCCTATAATTCCGTGCAAGATTACCACTGACCCGTGTAGTGTGGTAATGGCGCATCACTTACACGTGGACACTCGCGAACAAAACAAGCATTTTCTAGAAGAGTAAACATATATTTCCCATTGGTATGCATATCTATGTATAGAGATCAATAAAAACTCATTACAAATCAATTCATTGTTAATTACTTATATAAATCAACGATGTGTATTTCGTATATGGATACATCGATAAGACCAAACAGGGCGTATGAAAGCTAAGTTAAGGAACATTTTGGGGTTTGGCGCCGATAATAACACAGGAAGAATCATGATAAATAAACATCCAACATTTACAGCTAGACAGAAAAAAAGATTGAATAGTAGAGCTTTTAAAGAGAAAGTTTGATTAGCGAAATATAGTATAAACACCATCACCGTGTACAACCCAACAGTTGGGGTTGTGGCAAGGTTCGGCTAGGGGTTATGACAACGAGGCGGGAGAGACGACGGTGGGGTAATTAAAAGTGGGTTTATCAAGTAGAAAGAATGAGGATAAAAATAAAAGCTGGTGTGCACGGGTTGTGAGAGTATCTCAATCACTTACGTATATCATCAGATAAATCAAGGACCTCTTTTGTTTGTTAAACATTCGTGGACATTGGCAACAACACCATCTCAAATTTTTGTCAATGCAGGATTTTCGAGAGTTGATGTCATTTAGGGCCAAAGCAAAGTTTCCAAGAGTTTATGTCATTTGGGCCAAAGCAAAGTCACCATGTACCACCATAGTTTTAATCGACAATTTTCGTCGAATGCAGTTGTCACTTGCATTTAAGCTATTACCAGGAACGATTTAATTACATTTTACGTCGCATGGTTGATGTTGGGAATGGGTGTGTGGTAAATGTTCGGCATGGGCTTATGACAAAATCAAATTTTTTGTCATAATTGAATACTATTTGCATATTTGCACATTCAATGTCGTTATCGTTATTTGTAAAATAAAATGTCAAACAACAGTCTTAGTTCCCTAAGTCTGTCATAACAAAGACATGTATATAAACCCGTCCTGGGTATTTTGATGGAGGGGCCTGTTGAACGCTTAGAAATGGTTCATCTGGTGATATAGAAGTCACCGAGATACTCTAACAATCCGTGCACACCAGCTTTTAATTTTATCCTCATTCTTTCTACTTGATAAACCCACTTTTAATTACCTCACCGTCGTCTCTCCAACTCCGTTGTCAGAACTCCTAGCCGAACCTTGCCACAGCCCCAAATGTTGGGCTTCACACGGTGACGATGTGTGTGAGGAACACTACAACATTTAAGGACTCGTTTTAAAGACATAGGATAGACCACTGATACACACATAAAAGTAGAAAGTATTATTTTAAAAAAGGGAACTGTTTGAAC
>JAUMGZ010180712.1:0-14042 GCA_032359645.1 Pododesmus macrochisma | reverse complement strand
AGCAAAACCATGTGATGCAAGACAGAGATATCCTTCATGGGTGTTCTGCATGGATAACTCGATCTTACATATAGAGACAGGGGAGAAAGGCTTATATTCCACTATCTTCATGAAAATTAATATATGCCTGATTATTTTCTATAGGTTTAACATGGTTTACTTGATTTTCTATCTACTTGGGTTGGGTTCACTGTTGCCATGGAACTTCTTCATTACAGCAAAAGAGGTTTGTATTAAATATATTATACTTGGATATTCCTACAATCTTCCTTTTGACATTGTTATCCAGAGGTGCATTCACCATTAAAAATTTAGATCTAAACATGTAAAGTTGTATAAACTCACTATAACGGCCTATTATTTGCGGCGCACAGAATATAAACATTGATTTTTTAGAATTTTGCCATCAAACTTCAATTAATGAAATTTCATATTTGATAATAATGTCCAAGGTCAAATAACAGGCTGTTCTATATGATACCTGTTGCATTCTGACTAAAATAACACAAAATGTCAATATTGTAGGCTAGCTATAGTTTTTCTTGATTCAATGCAAGACTAAAATTATTTATAATGAATTGCAATTTCATACAATTACAGGTAAAATTATAGTTTAATTAGCCGAATTAAAATCTTTTCCTACCTTATGTTAATGAAATATCACTTTTGTATTATAGTACTATCACTTCAAGTTTCGGAATCTGTCTTTGAGTGAAAAAGATATAGACGATCCTGTTACACAGACAGAACTTCAGACCATATTTGAGGGCTCCATTGCTGTGTCATCCATGGTACCAAATCTCCTCTTTAGCTTCTGTACAGCTGCATTAACTAAAAAGTTGGTAACTTACTCCGCACAAGAAATTAAAGTTTTGTCTACATTTTAATCTCTGCTGTCAGTAATTTAATGATAAACATTGTTAGAATATTTATCTGTTTATAGAATTTGACAGTAACTTTGCAGTTTATAGACACAAAAGTCAAGGTCACTTTTATTAAAGAAAGCTCAAGGTCATGTCATTAACTCTTATAACACTTGAGCTATTGGTTATTGTTTGAATGGTCTCATTGGTCTCATATTTTGTAGGAATGTTTAAAAGAGCTCTTATAATTTTAGAACCCTATATTTATAGGTCAGCATCACGGTTACTTAAGATAGAATGTTAGTAATTCAATTTTGTCTTATTATTATAATGATCATGTTGCTCTTAAACTTGTAGCGAAGAAATCTATTACTCTTTTTGACCCAAGGGATATAGGTCAAACAAAGATACTGATTCTAAAAATACTCACAGTCTGGTTTATTGATATTACAGGTATTTATTTGTATTTAACTTTTTCAGAATTTCATTGAAAAGCCGAGTGGTAGGGTCAGTGATGATGATTTTAGTCCTGTTTGCTTTCACATTGAGTCTGATAAATGTCAACACAGATACTTGTAAGTAAATAGAAATCTAGTACATTGTACACTCTCTGTCCACTGACCATTGCCACACGTATATAGACTTGTACATTGTACTTTGCTCTGAAAACTGAAAGTGTGTTTGTTTTGATTGCGATTTATCATCCCTTCAACACATGTCTAATCTTAGAACTTTGTTGAAAATAAACAGACAAAATATATACACAAAAAAAAAAAACCTACAAGTTAGAGTCAAGACCCCTACTTGTTCTCTTGTATTTTGTTGATTGAATGCAGGTTTATTATTACTACCAGTAAAACATCCATTATTATCATTTTATGGGAAAAATTAATTTAAATGTTTGTAATTTTTGCAAACACCTTTAATCATTGAAAAACCATTTGCTTGCATTAAAGCATAGTTCCATATAATATATAATAAGATCACAGAATAGGTCAGAAGTTACCAGGACACAGAACACTGATCATGTGTCTTTAGACAAATATAATTACAGTGTCATTGAAGATTATTTTGTATAAACCGATTCTCTTTTTATTTTAGGGCAGACAGCATTATTTGTTGTGACCTTGGTTACTGTGGTTGTACTGAGTGGTAAGTTTAATCAACTTAATCTGTCATAACTTCATCAATATATATTAACATTGACTTTGCAAAAAAGGGAAATTAAAAAGTACAGTAAGTAAACTTTCTGTATTTAAGGAAGTTATAAGGTTGTCTAGACTTCATACTTAATAATACTTGAATTGTATTATAGATCCAATAGTTACAAATACCGGTACATAAGTATAACAATGTTATATCTACTGAATTTTCTAAGTTCCTGGAAAAAATAATGTATTGAACAAATCAGCAATTTCTAAATTCAGTTTTGTTAATAGCAATCATTTTTTGTTTAGTAAATAATTATATTTGTCTAATTTTTCAGCTGCAAGTTCCGTTTTTACTGCTTCACTGTTTGGCATGGCAGGAAAATTTCCTGCAAGATGTATGCAAGCAGCTGTTAGTGGCCAGGTATGATCAATGTTTTATTGTTTATAGATACATGTATATAGATTTTGTATGTACATGTACATGTAAGTGAAATCAAAAGAGTATTAATTTTTTGCAGAGGTTAACAATTTAAAAAAAAAATTGACATAATTTTTCTTATTGCAGGCAGTAGGTGGTGTATTTGCAGCAGTAGCAAACATACTAACGTTAGTAGCAGGAGCATCAGTACTACACAGTGCCACTGCCTACTTCCTAGCTGCTCTCTTGACAGTTCTGTTAACATTAATAGGATATTTATTACTGTACAAAATAGTAAGTGACTACACTAAACCATCTGCATTCATTATTTTATTCATTATCATTGCAACAAATATTGTGTTATTTTACAGCAAATATATGTATAAATTATTTCACAGCAATTATATGTATTAAACTATTTTACAGCAAATCTATGTTATTATTTTACAGCAAATCTATGTAATTATTTTAAATGATAATTAATTTCTGTTTTAGGAGTATTCCAAATTTTATCTGAACAGTAGTTTCTGTAAGTATAATTTGTGAGTACACACATTTTTATCGCAAAATAGTAATTATTAGGGCCGTGCATGAAATGCGGAAGCCCTATAGTAATCACTCAGTCCGTCCGTCTGTCTGTGACCATTTCTTGTAATCAGCATTTTATATTAACCATTGGACAAATTTACCTGAAATTGTAGCAAAACATTCTTTAGGGTTTGTAGATGTGCCTTTTGAATGTTAGAGGTTGTTTTAAATAAAATTAATTCCATTTTTGACAAGATTTAGTATGGGGTGGGGGAGGTTTATAACACAACAGTTGTCGTAATCAGCATTACTCTCTAACCACTGGACTAATATGCCTTAAATTGTAGCCTAGCATTCTGTAGAGTATGTGGATGGGCCTTTTGAATGTCTAAAGTTGAAAAACAAAAACTTCAATTTTTACGAGGTTTGGTAAAGTGGATGGTGGTGTAAAACAACAGTTCTCATTCTCGTAATCAGCATTTCTCTCTAACCATTGGACCAATATACCTTTAATTTACCTTTAAAATTCTTAAGGGTATGTAGATGTGCCTTTTGAAAGTCTAAAGTATTTTTTCTTCAAAAAACTCTAAATTTTGTTGAAATTTAGAAAGGTGGGGGTTATTAAACAATAGTTCTAGTAATCAGCATTTCTTTTTAATCAATGGTCATTTTTACTCTGAATTATAGCCAAACATTCTTTAGGGTATGTAGATGTACCTTTTGAATGTATAAAGATTATTTTCAACAAAAAAATCAAACTTTTGATTAAATTTAGTATGCCATCCTTACTCTTAGCCATCTTTGCAGGGCCCTGTTCGACATGCAGTGTTTTAGTTTCTGTTAGTATAATTTTATATACACATTTATATGTACATGTATGTATGTCATAAAATACAATTTGTATACCTATACAAACTTTTGTATCATAAACATCATAACTAAGCATGCTGTTTCAATGTAAGGAAAGGAAGAACCATATTGATTTTGGGGTGCATAGGTCAAAAGTTAAGGTCACTGTTACTGAAAATAGAAATTTGTACTTTTTAATGTTTTTGCAGTCTATAGTTCCCTTGGTTGAATTACTAAAGATATATAAACTTTGGTTTGTTTCTGCACAATATCTGTTTCATTTGATTCATACCAAATTTGTAATGTTGATTCTCTGTTCAGAAGGTAAGTAAATTTATTTGTTTGGACATTACATACTTCGGTCAATTATCTTCCCATCCCCACAATTGAAATACATGTAAGTCAGACTATATATGATTTAGGGAAAGGTGAAGATACGCCTGCTGTGATGCATTGTGACATGTGAATGCTTTTAATAAGATATCACTTTTAATGTTTTACAGCTGTAGTCCAAGATGAAACTGAAGATTCTTTAAACTCAACACATTCTAATGTCAGACCTTCATATATGAGCTTTGTATTAAAGAAGGTATGTTGACTAACTTGAATATCACAGTAATACTGCTCTACGTGAAAGTGCACTTCATAGATTATATAAATTATAGGTTCAATACATAAACAGTAATGATCAATTACATACCATAACCCAATGTGACAAATATAATGACCCATTGGTAATTTGTGTAGTTAAACAATTTAACAAGTTCTTCCCACTCTCAAACAGTTTTTAGTGCAGAGATAAGTTGCATTTAAAATAAATATTATTTTTCTATCAACTTATTTACCACAAGATGTTTTAAAATTGCAATTTGTATACACTATAAGTATATATTATGTAAGACATATTATATAATTTTAATAATGACAAGATATATTTTTTCCTATTTATAGATATGGGTGTATGGTTTGGTGTCATTTTTGACGTTTTATGTGACACTATGCTGTTACCCAGCTATCTCTTCTGAAATAAAGTCTGTTGAGAAAGATGACACTATATGGACGGGTGAGTGGTTGTCTGTCCCTAGTAGATGAATCTATTGAATAGACACATGATATATTCCTCACTTTTATAGGTGACATATTGTGTATTATTTTTCAAAGCTCCTTCGCAGGCGAAGCCCGCGTCCGGTAACACATGTGTTGCCGAGGAGCTTTGTTTGTTTTCGCTAATTAGCGGAAATTGTGCAAACGAAAGCTGATGAAATCTCACTTCGTCTCGTCTTAATACCGCACTTTGCCCGTGATCAACATTAATATAAAATCTTATATGTAAATAGTACACTTTTTCTGTTTTTAGATTGACTATGCTTATTCTCGATTTTCCCCCAAAATAGTTCGTTTTTACACCAAAAGGATTGACAAGAGTTATATTTTTGGAGTCAAAAGCAGTTTGGGGTAAAAATAGAATGTACCTTGGCAAATGACGTCATTACACAGCGCGCGTAAAGTCACGCGCTACTTGGCGGTGTCTAAATGCAATACCAAGAACTGTTCATCGAATACACGGACCTCGACTAAGTCTATCTTTGAATTTTGTGTCGTAGGGAGGTGAAAGAGATATATGGGAGAGATTGGGTAGAAACAAATGACAGTTTAACCGGTAAAGAGCCGATTTAAATGATTTTAGATCTATATATATAGAAGGATGCTCTGAGTCAACAACGAGATGTGTATGTCACTGACAAACTATGATTTTTGTTTTCATGACGATTTAACATTTAAATCAGTCAATAAATATTTAGATGAATAAATAAATAAATTATTTTAAAGTTATATAAAACTAACATTAAAATAATAAAACTAAAAATTAAATAGTTTAAAGCAGTGATGCAATGCCAAGGTGTATTAGTTCCAAGAAACCTATCATTATAGACTTCTTGAAGAACATGTATTATTGAATATTTTTATTCTGTTCTGCTTAAAATCAAATACGCTTTCCATGGTACAATGGAAATCTGTGAAATCTTACTTCGTCTCGTCTTAATGCTGCACTTTACCAGTGATTGACAAAAAATATTCAATCTAATATGTAAATAGTAAGCTTTTTCTGTTTTTTGGATTGCCTATGTTTATTCTCAATTTTCCCCAAAAATATTTCGTTTTTACACGAAAAGGATTGACAAGATATATGTTTAATTTTGTTCTACTCAAAATCAAAAATGTTTTCCATGGCACAACAATTTTTTAAAAAAAAAATTGGGTTAGACACAAATTTAAGATAAACACATACTGTATAAGCACTAGTTGGTACATTAAAGTGCAATATCTGGTGATTCTTGGCGTAAAAACCAAAAGCTGCTCTACATCATTCCTCCAATGCAGTTTTGAACAATAATTGGCCATGACAGATTGATTTTAAATGACTTAAGAATGATTATAAATGAAATGAATGTTTAGGGGCGTCATCGGACCTACTTGGAAAGCGCTAAATTTGAAATGGTAAAAATAGCCGCGGAACATGAAATAAACAGAAAATTTAATGTTGTTTTCTTGAATATCATTCGTTCAAAAATTTATGCCATAAAAACAACTGTTTTTTTAATGTTAGCGTATCCCGGCCAGCAGCTTTGCTGCAATTTCTTGTTTTGCTTGTTTATGTGAAGTTGTAGGAGATACAAACCTGTCAGTATGATTTTGCAAAAAAGCATGCTATATATCACTAAGTTCTATAAAATTAGAAATTCTTCTTAATAAGATTTTATATTAAGCCTTAAGTTCTTTTCTAAACTGTGTAATTTTTTTATTCCAGGTAAAATGTTTCCCGCAATTGTTTGCTTTCTTTTATATAATGCTGGTGATTGGATTGGCCGAATTTTAGGTGGTCTACTGAAATGGGTAAGATGTTCCTCCTATCTGAAAGATTCTAATTTATATGAAAAGGGTTAAGTATGACATCAACCATCATTGGTGAGACAAGGCTCTACTGTTTGTAAATGATAATGTTACTGCTAATTTGCTAAATAGGGATATCTGCCCACATATTTCATGATATCTATGTTGTTTGTGTTCCTTCGGTTTGCTTTTCTTATTGACCTAAATGTTATGCTAAAAGCATGATTGAAACCATAAAAATCCAAATGTTTCTAATATAATATTTTTTATATTAATAAAATAGTTGTTTAATAATCACTTGTTTTGTATTTTTCAGCCGTCCCCGAATCAGCCTAGGATTCTGTTGTTTCTAGCAGTTATAAGATTAGCTTATATACCACTGATATTTATGTGTAATGCTCAGCCGCGTCACCTACCTGTAACATTTGATAGTGACTTATACCCAGTTATCTTTGTACTGACACTAGGACTAACTAATGGATACTTGTGTACTCTTGCCATGGTGTACGGTCCAAAGTAAGTCTCAACTCTTTTCAGTGTTCAATTTTCAATGAATGATTGTACATGTATAATGTCTACAAACTGAGTCAAAAGTATGGTGTATAGGATTTAAGCTTGTAATGCAGGGAAATTGTTAAACATTTGTGTAATGAACGGTTCAGTTATATTGCACTTTCAGGGCTGTTAAGCATGCAGGGAAGTTTAAAAAAAGATAACCAATTTTTAAAAGAATATGTTTTATTATTGTTTATCTATCAAAGTAAAAAGATTATACTGTATATGTTTTTTTTCTCACTTAAAAACAGGTGTCTGTTGAAAATTGTTTTATGGTTTCGGTGTTATAGTGTGCAATCCTGGATTCATACTACTGATTCTTAAGTTAAGCCTTCATTATACATGTATATGGTTAGAGTGAGACCAATGTTTGTATTCTACATACTGGAACAGATTTAGGAATCTGAAGCATATCTGACCATTCCACTGGTAGCGTTGAGTGTGGAAGACATACTCTGGCTTTATATGCTCTAGATTCATCTGTTTATAATATGTTTGATAGTTCTAAAAATAGACATACCATTACTTGCAACTTCTTCAGACATTCACATTAACAAACTATATGAAATAAGATTGGTGTATATAAACATATGATATGTGCAGATATTTGTAAGAATATCTAAGCATTTAGGATAATATTTCTTGCAGCAGTAAGATATTGTGTGTATAAATTTTATGTACTTTAACAGTTATCTCATTTTAACCTACAGGAAAGTAAGTTCAGAACACAGTGAGTTTGCTGGGGCCGCAATGTCAGTGTGTATGACGATAGGACTGGCTGGAGGATCTGTTACATCTCTACTACTGGTCAAAGTCATCTAAATATGCCTTGTGAACTCTTTATTTTTGGACAGCCGAGTTAAGTTGTTTGACATCAAAACTAGCCGCTGGATCTGTGACATCTGTTTTAAAAGTCAAAGTCATCTAATGACATTGTGAACTGTAATCTAGGACTGCCATATACATATTAGTGTTTGCAATAGTAGATAGGTCAAACTCATCTATAGATGATGTTATATGTAATATAATTAATTCAACACTCCACACTAGTTTGAGTAGCATCTTGTCTATGTTTTTAACTTTTTTTCTAAATATGTCAATAGAAATATTGTAATTTTAACTAAAAAAATATTTTCAAACCTGGTTTAAGTAATTTTGGTACCTAGAACTGTCTAATTTTAAAAGGAAACATTTATTGAAACTCTAGATCTGTCACGCATTTTGTAATGTTAAGTAATGTTAATGATATTTTGTATGTTATGCTAAGGGATTTTGTGTAATATAGTGGTGTAAATTGTACCAATATAATGAAGAAACATGTACAACACCAGTTTACTTGATCACTAAACAGTACTTGTTATCACCCATCACCATCCATGCTTGTTGTTATTTGTATGACAGTAAATGCTCTTACATGTATTCAGAATTCAGCATACGTCAGATGAAAAAAGCAAATTAGTTATACATGCATCTTCATCAATATAGAGTGTACTATAATAAAGATATAGATTATTTTTCTGATTTAATACTGATCAGAGGCTAGATTTGCTACAACCATATGTGTCTATATGGAGTATTTTAAATGACTGTTGTGTTGTGATAAGATAGGCTGTTATAATTAATTTAAGATAATAACATGTATGAAGTTTGTGTGGTGCAGTGACTTCATGTTTACGAGGGGATAAAATTTACCAAATGTATGTTTAGCAAATAAGACCTCAGAATCAGGATGGAGCTGCACCACATCTATTTGTTTAGTTTTATATACTAGTCATATTCTCTTGATAAATTTTTCTTCATGATTTGCAATTGTGTAGTACAACAACTGTAATTATTTTACTAAAAGATAGAATAAGGGCTCTATATCTTCTGGTGCCCAACTGGGACGGTACCAATTATTGCCAGTTTTTGCACAATTTTTACCAATATTTTGTTTAAATAGTAGGGTTAAAGTTACAATTTTCACACTGGAAATAGGTTACCAAAAGTTCTCACAGAGGATACCTTGATTGTTTGTTTCGGGTACTAAACGTATAAATACAGCCCTTTCACAGGTCGGCAAAATCATTGACCTTAGTTCACGGATGGTGATATTGGTACCTGGCGATAAATGGTTCCGTTCCAGTATAGTAATCTCTCAATCTATCTGACAATAATTCTTTAAAAACACTATCTCTGTAAACACTGGACATTCTCACTCTAGAAAAAAGTTTATTTAGGGAGGAGAGGAAAGTGTATATCAAAATATTAGCTTGCAGTCTTTATAAGCCCAGTTTCTGCTAAACGTTTTCACATAAAAATATGTATAACATTTTCGTGAGAGTTTATTAAATTGTTTAAAAAATTAATGTTAACTTAATCCTGAAACATATAAAAAAATTATATAGATTACAGGAATAGGTATGTTATTGAATTTTTCTTTTTTTAAACTATGATCAATTTACTACTTTAAAGCAAGTGTTGTATGTAGTTTTAGTCCATCTGGACAAAAGATCCAAGATAAACTTTTCACATAGAAATCCTGTCTGTCTTTGTCAGCATTTCATATTTTTCACTTCTCAAAAATGTCTGGATCCATTTCACCATTATGAGTTTAAAAAGGGGACAATATGAAAAAATTCTAAAAGCTTTTAATGAACATAGACAAAAACCCAATAAAACTTCAGTGCTGTTCCTACCAGATGGATGTTAAGGCCCGATAGGCCTCTTGTTTTCATGCTGATACATTTATTTGCATATTTATATTTTCAACCATGCAACTAATTCTTTAATATTGTTGAGGAAGTTTACTCTTTGATTTATTATTACGCTCAGGAATGTTTAATTATTTTATTTGATTTTAAAACAGAAACTATAGGAATCATGATATCCAAATAAATGTAGATCTACCTTTGCTTTTTTCATCATGGAAATTTTATTTATATGAAATATGTTTGATGCGTGAAATTCATGTACTTCTTTGTTTTTTATTGTTTCTTGTTTAAATTTTGTTTAAATGTTTTGCTCGGTAAAATCATTGCAAGAAAATGAAATTTTTTTCATTACCTTTTTGGTGCATCATCCTGGTCCATCTGCCATAAATTTAATTTTATTTGCATCTCCACATTGTAAAAGATCTGGTCAAAAATATTCTATAGGATGATTCCTTATGACTTGTACTTGAGCACAAGCAAAAATATTGTTGGTTAAAAAATCCAAAACAGCCAACTTGGCAACAATCTTGAAAATCTTGTTACGGATTCTCCTCTGGAGTTGTAATTTGTAGGAACATTGGATTTTCTTTTGTAGACTCAGTTGTAGTTAGATTTGTCTATGCTTTTAGACAACAAAATTACTGTAACTTAGTCAACTGTAGCCATCTTTGATTATTTTTATCACAATTATTTTGCTCTTTATTTCTTCTACATTGAAGAAGATAGAGACTTGAAACTGCCTTTAATTGATGATACATGATACCTAATGTTCCTAAATGAAAATAATTTGTTTGTCCGATGTTTCCATCATGGCTGTCTTGGTGACCATTTGAAAATTTTATTATATCTAAACTCATCAACCAAACAAGCTATTAGCATTGGACTTTCAAATGTTTGATGAATGGAAACTTCTTGATGTGTATGCTCAAGATCTTTTGAGAATAAGAAATCAAAGATTACTGTCCGCGATACCATCTTGAAAATATTGTTATCACATCTCCCCCAGAAATGGTAGGAAAATGGTACTCAGTTGAATGCAATTACGACCATCTTAAAAACAATTCTTAGCCTTTACAATGTGATGTCATAATTGTCATACACAACCATAATATACTGTTTCATCAAAGTATGAAAACTCACCACATCAAGTAATGTAGTGTGTTTATATGTACGAAAACATTGTAAAATAGTTTGTTTTGAATTGATGCATAATGTGATATGTCTTTTAAAAGACAGGAATTACTGTTATGCCTTTAAGGCTTAACTTAGCATACAAATTATACGCAGAATGTTGAAGTAGTCAAAATAGATTTAATGTATTCAAAGAACATAATCTCTCAATGTTATTTATTTTGCATTTACTAGTAGTTGCATGTATCAATAAACAGATAGTTTTGCCCCCATCAAGGGGACGGAAATCAGCACATTTTCTTTTCTGCTCGGATTATGAGTGAAGTTATGGTCTCACCCCAGGAGGTGCAGTGCTGTGCGGTTGATGGTGTTAACATGCCGCATAGCCAGAAAAATAGAAAAGCATTGGTTACCCTCGTGTCTCTCTGCACACTTGGTTACAGTTAGATTTTATGTATTCAAAGGATATACCGGTAGTCTCTCAATGTATTTAGTTTGCATTTCCTACTAGTTTCTTGTATCGGTAAACAGAAAGTTTATAGATATTTAAGTTATATGATCTGTATATATATTATTGTCTTGTTTTTATTATGTTTTGTATATTGACTTTTTTATATTGATAAATACTTATTATAAGTTTGTAGTATATCTCTAAATCAGTCTGGAGTGTTGTGAGTTTTGTTATTGTTTTTTTTTTCAACAACATTAACTTGAACTGACAAATCATCCTTCTTGCTTTATTGATAAACATTTTACCAGTTTACATATTCCTTTCACAAACATGCATGAGAATATCACTATATGTTATTTTAAATAATACTATATCTTGCTGTATTTATCACACAAATACATGTATCTATATACAATGTATTGATCTGCCAATAAATTCAATATAAAGGGTTTATTATTATCTGTGAAGTTACAACATGTAAACAGGACTTTCATCCGATGATATGTTATTCTATTTAATTTGACAGATAAAATATTGTTTTTTTAATCAAATAATTGTAAAAATTATCTACTTATTATTATATTATAAACTTACAAATTGTAAGCCATCTCTTTGCAGTAAGTTACATAATTATTAGAGTTACTTTCTTATTGTCTTACTTCATCTAGGAAATACATGCCTCTGTTTACAATATGAAGTGTATCCTCTCTAGTCTATGTCATTACTTGAATTGTTCATTTTCACTGTATGTTAACTGGTGTTGTCTAGATTGTTTTAGAATTGTGTGTACTGATGTTCAAGCTTTGAGGAGGCTAAGGTGCTATAAAATCACACATGCTTTATTGGGCTAGGAAGAAAGGAGGTGCCTTAAAAAGGCCTCTGTAGAAGTGGAACCCAGTATTTTCTATCAACCATGTCCCGTTATAGCATTATTCCTGACATCTTACAGTGTTAGGGGGGTTTGGGTACCACAATGACCTTAAAACCATGCTGACTGAAGCTAATGTTCCAGGTAGGGTCACTTAAGTCAGACAGACAGAAAGGTGGAGGCCAGACAAAGATTGGCATGTCCTTTGCATTTCAGATTATGTTTCACAGAAATACATGGCACATTTCTTAGTCCCAAATATTATCCTAGGAATAACAGTTCTTTTACTGAATGTCCCAACATATACTTTGTGAATGCAAATAAATAGTTCTTATAAAGTTTGTGCCCAAGTTTAAGGTTAGAATTGCAAGTGAAACTGGGGCCTGTTTTGTTGTTGTAACTTTCATTTTTACAAACATTTTCTGTTATATTTTTTCATAAATCTTATGGATTTTTGTTTTTCTTAAATGAAACTTATTTGCATAAACTGAATTTGAATTTGGTGCATTGTTTATTTTTATCCAGAGATTAATGTCGTTTTGGATACATGTATTGGTATAAAATCTCAAATATTACTGGTATTGTGAAATTTGTTTACTATAAAACCAAGATTGTGATGATTTTATACATGATATTAATATAATACTATTGTTTTGTATCCTACCATTTTCATTGTTAATGTTTATAAATTGACAATAAAATTTATTTTGTGAAAATCATACAACTGTATCTTGTTTGTTTTAGATGTATGTGGATCCATTGACTTGTCAGTTATTATGTTCTTTATTGGATGTAAGATTTGTATGCCTTGTATCGTGTAGAGTATGTCAGTAGAAGATTATATACACTGTATGTAAGAGCCTTGTTGGTCAATGATTAAAGATTAAAAGTGGACTTTTTCTGTAGAAATGTTGTCCATTTTTAACTTTTCAAATTTTGGTCAGTTTTGGCTAAAGTTGGCATGTATGCATATTTGGGTGAAGGAGATTCATATTTGTTCAATTTAAGTGACATGTACATCATATGGGAAATGTGCCAATTATTGAAAACTTCTTCAGATTTTCAAGTCATGGAACTTAAATATTCACATATGGCATAATGTGGTATCCGTTGCTCATAGATTTTCCTGTTTGTTCAAATTATGACCCTTGGACTAAATGGGATCACATCCAGATGTCAAAGTTCAAAATAGGAACATGTTCATTGAAACAGACTTTGATATTTTATATACACACACAGTGTACATAGTGTCCTTGTGACATTGGGATTTGATTTTGTTCAAATTTTAACCCTAAGAGTCATAAAAGGGTCCACTCTCTGGGGCAACTTTGAATAATGATTATTATTTGATGAATATTTTAATATCTGATAAGAGACAAGTGTAAGAGCTTTGTTATTGCATATATATGGAATCCTTAGGACAATGCTAATCAAATGTATTCACATCCTGACCCATAAAGTTTTTTTTTAGACAGTAAATGAGGCAACAACACAGCTATACACAGGTTTTTTATGAATACAAATATAAGGGTTTAGGTATTGTTTGTTTGTTTATTGGTGTTTAGCGTCCCTTTAACTCATGTATAGGTCATATCAAGACAGTGTCTGCTTGCGACAGTGCACACTTATGGCGACTTTATAGT
>JAUMGZ010180711.1:0-25310 GCA_032359645.1 Pododesmus macrochisma | reverse complement strand
TTTTTTATGTTGTAGCAAAGTTACGAAATTTGGAAGCAATCGAGTAAGAGGTAAAGCCTTGAACGGCAAACACATTTGGACATAATAAGCGGATACGGAGTATAATAGCTTTGCCTTATAGAGGATTCTATGGGATATTGGCAACGTAAACGCCTCGTTAGAAACGTGAAATTCAATTTCAAACTTTAGTGTTAAACGAATGTTGAATGAAGGTCGAACACTTGAAGGAATATCCGAGAAAAACCTACACGAAATATACGTATGACTTAGTTTCAAGGGAATCATATTGCTCATCAATGCACGCACGCATAGTAAAAATGACTTAAAATGTAAATGTATTTGCATCTCTGTATCAATGAAAGACAAGTCAAGAAGGAATAAGTTTGGGATAAACAGATATATAACCATATAACTAAGATTTCGGCTGGCATTACCTCGCCTGTCCTCTGATAATACTTTCACGACTTATTCTAAGTCTAATCATAGCATAACTCTTCAAATGATCAAATCAAATCCCTAAGTGTCATCGTTTCATCTTATTTGCACATTGACGGTGCGATATTTAGATACTCTTCAGTTCTTTAATTGTCCGAGAGAATTTGATTTGCACTGATTGTATTCTTCCGTCTCGTGGGAATGTATGGCTGCGTGATATCAAATGGGTTGGTTGCCACATTGTTACAAGTTTGATTCACATGATGTCTGAACTGTTTTGAAAATGTCTAAAAAATACAGTATTTTTTTCTAAAGTTCCTTAAAGTTTCACGAGTTGTTCTGTGTCTACGATACAATCAATAGTTACAATAAATTATTCAGAAGACAAATAACTTGATTAAAAGTCGATGCCATTCTCTCTTTCATACTACTTCGCGTATGTTTTCTGTACTTCGGTATTTTAATCCAATTATTTTGTGTATTTTAACTTGTCGCGTTGTACCGTCAGTGTGTTGTATGCGTACTTTCTCTTCGTACGTTCTCTCCGCTATCTGTGTGTGTGTGTGGAAAGTATTTCTACCAATCGAACAGATTTTATTCCAATTTTAACCTTTTGCTGACATCCTAAAGGTTCGCTGCAAAAGTAAATTCCATAATATACATAAATATTAATTACAGTTGTAAGACTCTGTTTTCGGCTATAAATCCTAAGCAATCCTGAGTGGTGTATAATTGGCCTGTTGGACATTTCAATAGTGGGTAGTATAGCTGATGTTCTGGGATTTGACCTCGGCCACGATTCTTTAATAGAATTACATTGTAATACCGGTTATGAATAAATAAAACAGGGACTTATAAGCAGATCTACTTATAGTCATATTTACATGCGCGGAGATATTGCGATTTGGTTTTTATATTGCCACAAATCCGGTATCTACAAGTGCCGTGGTTATACGTCTGTTATATGTGTCGACGTGACTTCAAGCCCAGTATTTCGTAATGACAAGGATGGGTTTTTCTTTGAGTGAGCAAAAAGTCTTAAGGCATTTAGGGAAAACAGTATGAACAGGATCAACAGAACGAGAGACATTGACAGACAAACAATAACTGCGTCAAACAAGACAATTCTAGCTCTAGATACATATATTTCAAAATGACATAGGCGGTACTAGAATCTTGTAGTGGCCAAAAGTCGTAAGGCATTTAGAAAGACGTTTTCTAGCTATTGTCTTTAGCCTCGGAATTTTGAACTGACAAGAGTGGTATTTTTGGAGAAGATGTGAAGATGAATATTAGAAATGTTGAAACATTCAAACTGATGAATAATTGAGTATTGCTTGTGTAGAAATAGGAGTAACATGTTGTGTAAATGTCAGTAAATCTTTGAACTAACAGGAGTTAATACAAAATTTCTTTATAATCTGTTTGCAGATGGTTGGGTGTTACTTTAAGATCCTTGTTTGCCAAACACTTTGTCAAGTGCTTTACCAGGTATAGGGTCTTCGCGTTCTTTGTAGTTTATTGCTACTGTATTGAGCGTTATTTGTTGACATGCCCTTGAGGTGGATTGGAAGTTTAAGTGGTCTAACACTTGTGTATCGGGGTTCCATGATATTGACCAGCACTTTGTAGTCTTTTTAATGGAAGATTTGTTGTTAATAGGGTGGTATGATTACTACTCTTATTACAATTTATGATGACAGTTGTATATCAGAATGTATATTAAATTTGGGTATTAAATTCATTTGTGTCTTATCGAAATTAAGGAGAGAGGGAGAGAGTGTTATCGAATTTTAGGAGAGAGAGAGAGAGAGAGAGAGAGAGAGTCACGTCAAAAACACAAAACCTAGTTTTGGAGACGATAGAGGATTACTGTATTTTCTTCCGTTAGTGTCGTTACAGTTGTTTTATTGATGATAAAGTAGAGTCAACAATGTTTAAGCTTTTCAACTGCATAAATCCAACGAGTTGAGATTAGCATAGATTACGGGATATTTGGAAAATAGGTTTATTACTGGTTGGATAAGTCGTTCGATTGTGTCCTCTGTCCTTGGCTAATGCGAACATTCATAATAAGTAAACATTTTTGTATAAACCATACGTTTCCACAAAATGTGACGACCTTCTTTATTTGTGCTTTTGGATTTGAATTATAAGATTTAATATTGCTTGTATCGTCGAGATGGAAAATATTGCAGGTATGTCGACACTCAAAGTCAAAATGTAATCAATTCTAAATAAAGTAACCGATGTATGTATCAATGTCAATTCGTGAAAGGGGAAAACATTTGTTCTGTACCAATGAAACCAATTAGTGATAGTCTTTTGTAGCGCTTTCTTGACATTGTCACTACCCGCAATTTGCACTATTTATTCTCTCTGTAAAGCATGCTCAACATAGATTTGCAGCATAAATGATTACACGCACTAATTTGGTCAAATATAAAGGTTCGGTTATATTATATGGAAATTTTCCAAGTATAATTAAGTTTTGAAAACAGCCACGCGACAGAAGTGATTCGATTGTAAATTCAACTTGCTTAAATTGCCATCTACGGCGTTCAGTTTTATCGAAACTATTCATATACGAAACTGATATTTATACAGGGTTTCAATATCCGCATGCAAACTTGCAAGCGACATGCCCAAAGAACAAACCGTATCTGGGCTGGAATCACACTAACGGCGTGTTGTGTTCTTCAGTTTTATCGACCACATAGAACGGACCTTTATGTAACTTACATGATCTATTAATTGGTGACAAATCTTGGATGACCCGATATGGCACAGTACATCTCAAAACAAAACAGGACTTACCCGGTCGCCATAGTACACATTGTCCATGAAAGAACATTGACGTCATGGCCTTCTTTAATGTATGGGTCGAGATAATTGTCAATTGTTGTTTAATTAATTAGAATATAGCTTATCCTACCCTTGCATGTGTTAATGTGTTTGGGTTAAGATAGATCTGTCACAGGAATAGATTATATTGCGACTAGCTAACAACTTTACGTGTTATGTTGTCTTGTAAAGTTTATGTATATTGCGCTATATCTTCGTAAATAGTTCATCGTTATAACAGTAAAACATTCTACCGATTTATTTAATCATTTATAAGATTTTACTCTTGTTTTAAAAAAAATGTGCTTTTTGTATAACCTTTCATATGATTTTTTTATTTGTTCAAGTGTTGTATTGTGCCTAATCGCATTTACTGTAAATGTGTAGTCAGTTTTTGGTCCAATCGCATTCATTGTAAATGAGCATGCTGTTTTGTTTCAATAAGGACATCTGCAAAGATAGAGTTGTCCTTATAAAAAAAATGTATGTAGCAAGACACGAACGCGCAGCACAGAGTAGCTAAAACGGTGGGGGTTGTTTTGGAAAAGTGTAGTCCAAATCATGAATTTTGATTAATGTTGACTTAATTATCAATTCAAATATATTGAAAATATTTTCAATTAACCCAATGTTAAACTCCTTCGTGCGATAATTTCATAATCAGAGATTCAATTTGGCAGCTTTATTTTATCCTACTCTGAACATTTATGAATGCGTTTTGTCTCAGTTTTGAAGGTGAAAACAAATTGTTTTGTTTCATACGCAAGTATATTTTAACCCAGACTGCAAATTGATTTTATTCATTGTGTATAAAGCGGGCGTCTCCTGCATCGAACACGCCGTTCAATAATTGATAAATACATGTAAATTAAATAACAGACACAACTTGAAACGAAAGATTGTGTACGTAATTCTGGTACTTCGATTGATTACCATTTAAATGTGTAGTTGGACCAGACACCATCGATTTCATAGCTTATGTCGTTATGCACAACAGAGCAGGCAGAATCGGGGGTGAAACATTGGTGCACATTGGTATGCCAACTATTCCGGGCTGATAATGGTACTGATTAACACACAGATTGTTTTCAGTAACAGTGAATGACCACTGTAAACAATAGTACATCTGACCATGCTGTGAAAGCATTCCTTGCTGTCGTGTGCTTGTCCAAGTCTTGTTCCCCAATGTGATTAGTGCGTGGCCTTGAGGTATATTATATACCCCCATGTCCCAAAGGTAGAAGAACAAATGGTAATGTTACGAAGTCTCTCTGAGTACCAAATACACCGATTGCGTGAACGCTAGATAGATTTCGTTATGCGTGCTAGAAAAGAAAAAGACGAATATACAAAATTAAATGGATTGTTTTATTTAGATAAACATTGGCAAACTGATCAATAAATAATAATGGATTTGTAGCGAATTTAAACAAGCTATGGGTTTAACATAGAGCGGTTAATCTCACGTAAATGCATGTTTAATTGTCAGACCTGTAATCTTAATGAAAGTTACAACCTTAGCATCCATTCTTCTAGAAAGTTGTTACATTTGTCGTTGGCTTAGATGGCGTAAGCATTTTAGTATAATAAAAGAATTATAAAGGATGGCTGAACAATTAACTCTCTGTAGAGATTGTATATGACAATACACGTCTTTTTTATTCATTTAATGACAGCAGCTTCGAGCAAGATCTGGGGTTCGGTACGGGGTAACTCACACATAGTTTTGGCCCCTTCCTCTTATAAATGTCATATTTATCGGAGGCATGATTCAGATTGCATTTTTGTATTTTGTTCTATTTCTGTTTGTACTGCTTTATTTTCTTGAAAAATCTAAACTTACATCTCTATGGTTGTTTTAATTGGCTCGGTTTTTATGGTATATGTCTGATGGATGTATCACGTGTCTGATGGATGTATCATTTGTATGATGGTATATCACGTGTATGATGGGTGTATCATTTGTCTGATGGATGTATCATTTGTATGATGGATGTATCACTTGTCTGATGGATGTATCACTTGTCTGATGGGTGTATCATTTGTCTGATGGGTGTATCACTTGTCTGATGGATGTATCATTTGTATGATGGATGTATCACGTGTATGATGGGTGTATCATTTGTCTGATGGATGTATCATTTGTATGATGGATGTATCACGTGTCTGATGGATGTATCACTTGTCTGATGGATGTATCACTTGTCTGATGGATGTTTCATATGTCTGATGGGTGTATCACGTGTATGATAGTTGTATCATTTGTATGATGGATGTATCATGTGTATGATGGATGTATCATTTGTCTGATGGGTGTATCACTTGTCTGACGGATGTATCATATGTCTGATGGATGTATCATTTGTATGATGGATGTATCACTTGTCTGATGGATGCATCACATGTATGATGGATGTATCACTTGTCTGATGGGTGTATCATTTGTATGATGGATGTATCACTTGTCTGATGGATGTATCATTTGTATGATGGGTGTTAACTGAGCGATATCAAAATAAATACTATGTAGATTTCAAGGTTTGATGAAGTAACCAAAGTGTGTCTATAGGCATTCGGTGCCAGTCTCGTGACAATAGGACTAAAATATATACTGAAATCTTTCACCTTGACTCTTGAAGTCTTGTTTCGCAATGAGTATTTTGGAGTTTTGCGTCGCAATGAGTCTGTTGAAGTCATCGCAGTGAGTCTTTTAAAGCCCCTATATGTTACATGAAACTTGATTAGCATAAAGAAGAATGATTGAAATCATTTCAAAAAAAAAAATAGCCGATTGTTTTGTTCGTCTTACTTAAGAACTTTCCTGGTAATTGTATGTTTCAACTTTGAAGAGCGTCATTGTTTCTTGCTTGCATCGACCTATTAAGTTGAACACCAATTCATATTGGGTTTTTTCTCACAAGTCTCTGCCTGCAATTTAGATGGCTACATTTATAAGTTTCCCATTGTTGGAGGTATGTCGAATATTGTTCCTCATTCGCGCATGACATTTGCAAATACTGCAACTATTTATCGAATAACTTCAAACGGATACTGTTCTAACTCGGGACTGTTTTTGTTATTAGTCTATCTCATATACTCGACAGCGCGTAGATAAGAAAGAATTCTAGCTTAATTACATGTCTGTCTTAGAATCAAACGTAACAACTGGCCAGTCCCTCGATCTTGACCTATCGAAGTAGTATGTCCATTCCCAGTTAATGTATGTCCGTTATAAATAAGCATGATGGTCTAGCGTCCATTTTATATCAAGTTTTGGATTAGCGTCAGTTCCCGGAACAAATATTTGATTTAGAGTTGACATTGTAACCCCCATTGTCACCCTGTTAGCGAGAAGCAATAATGAACTGCGCCTATTGTTTATTTAAGGAATATAGAGTTTCAATTGAACTTTGTCTATACCGTATTTATAGTAGACACTTGGTATAAAAACTACTATTAATGGATTTTATATAAGAGAGGAACATGTTTGATCGTTCTCCGCTATTATATTAACAAACAAGACCTAAAGAGGTTTTTCTGTGTAACAGATAAATCGCTACAAACGATATTGTTACATAGATGTGCCAAATTGGTTAAGTATACTATCGAAAGAAGTTGTATATATGAAGGTACTCTCATTTTGCACTCCTATGCACAGTGTAAGAAAGTCACCGTTGCTATGCATGGTATTTGGCAATATATGATTGTACATTCTATTATGAATAGTTCCCAATGATCATGATACGTTTGAATACGATGTTATAACGTGTATATGTGAATACCATTCAGCGTCGTAGCCTGTAGTAATTCGGTGGTGGCAAAACTCTCTTTTTCTGCCGAACACATACACATAAATACATATATAATATAATATATATATACATAATATAATATATAATATAATATGTATACATGTACATACATATATATATATATATAATATGTAAGCACCGAAGCAATTATATATATAATATGTATATATTTGCCTACTTGCCGGGAATTTTATCATAGAAAAAAGAAAAATTGCAAAATTGCGGGTGGGGGCAATTTAGCAACGGCCCTGCCATTTGTTGCCGAAACGTGTCTCCGTGGTGTTTAATAATATAGTTATTTGTGATCTGTACGTATAGGAAATTAATTTTCTGTTTTATGAACGGTACTTGCACACCTGTAAAAAGGGAGAAAATGAATTATACACTGAGATTAATATCGACAATAAAGGGAAAGCAAAATAACAAGTGAATAGTTGTCAGAATGGGAGGTATTTTACCAATGTGGCTGTGCAATAAGAATTCTGTGAGTCAGCACATTTAAATTCAACTTGAGGTTACACTGTCACGAAGAAACGCCGTCCAATATAACGTGTTTACTTAAAAACACGTTTTAGAGACGTAAACTTCCTCTCCATGTATATTGTGTTTGGGCAATTAGTTTTTCTCTGTGGCGACTCATGGTGGCACTTCTACGCTCAGAACTTTTACAGTTAGGGCGATATATTGTGAAAGATTGGACTTGTCATGATGTACTACCAATACTCTCTACCTGTATGTCCTGTCCTTATCTCTTTGTGAAGTACCCTCGAGAACATGAAGTATCCTTGCATTATCATATGACATGCACACGATCGCTTCGTTTACTTCGAAACTGTCGGAATGTTAAAAGGTTGAGCGCGATAAGGTCAAAATAAATCAAATTACTATATATGTCATAGTTGGTCTGCGGTAAATTTCCCGTTTCTCGTATTTGTCTAGCTCTCGGCTTGTACGCTGGTAAATCGAGGTAGATGGTATATGATATTGCGTGGGACAAATGAAGGTGTTGACATACGCTGACGTGCAACACTGATATTTATCAAATCGATTGATTTTGTCTGACGGATTCTTTGGAATGACATATTACACTGCGTCCTCGTGTTCCTTGTGTCGATGCATTTGTTATAAATGGCTGTTTGAATTTACATACCTGAACAAAATGTTCTATTAACTCTGGGACTATTGTATGCAACCATTGCCAAATGAAGCTGTTTGAAGACGGGTACATGTAAAACCGCAAAACTTACTTTAAAGTGATGTTAAGAGTAACGAAGAAAATGATATCATTTACAATTTTGATGTGGTTTGAAAGTTGTTCGGAGATAAGTCTTTTCATTGAAGACGTGAATTCAGAACCTAGAAAGGTTTGTGTTTTCGATAAAAGTCATGATTGGAAGGAGAAAGAAAATGGCAAATAAATCGGACAGATGTTAAAGGGTTACAGCATGTTGTTAGTTTGCGAATTAACATTTTTGTTCAGAAGAAAAAGTTTAAAGATTGAGAAGTTTTTGTTTAATCCGAGTTCTTGAATGTTCGTACATAGCTTGAAGATATTTAAGAAAGAAATGTCAATGGTTGTCAGTTTTTTTTCGACAGAAACGCCAGCTTTTGTTTTAATACAATTATTTATAAATAAAATTTTTGATGAAGCTGAACATCAGTAAGACAATGTTGTGACATTTGACTTAACAAGTAAAGGCAACTTGCAACATTGCATTTCGAAACTGTGACAACAGTTCATATCGAAAATGCCAAGACAGATAAAGACTATATCGAAGGTGCCAAGACCGATGGTTTCCGGTTAGTTTAATGCCCGGCGATATTTCAAAGTCATTAATTTGTATGTCTCCTTGTAATGTCGTTTGTTTAATATAAGATGGCCTTTTTGTGGGTCAGTGAGTAACTTTTTTTGGCACGAATGAGACGTAATACATACATAATCTACTTCGTGTCGCATAGTTGGATGACGGAATCAATAATTTGTCATAATGCTTGTATTTTGATATTACTGTGAAGAATTTTAAATATAAATTGTATGGTATTGTTTGCTTTGTTCCGAGTGGTTAGTTACATAAACGTCAGGTACAAATGAAGATCGATTCAGGTCTACCATTGCAAGAGCATAACAGCTAAGTACAAATATATACAAGAAGTCGTGACCTGTGCTGTATTGAAGAACACTCGTGCTTTGTGAAAACGGCGCACCTTATTGAACATCTTGAAACTAAAGTAAGAAGGAATATCGTTAAAGGAATATTAAAAGTGTGTAGCAAAGCACACAAACATATACTGTGAGCTATAGTTCAGCTTGCACTTAATATACTAATAAATTGTCTATTGACCTCGTTTTTGACACTTGCCATGTGATCGATACCACACAATGTTGCAATAAGAACGAGCGTACAAAACTAATTCGCGTAAAAAGGAGTACCAAAAAATGATGAATACAAATCAAAAACAAGTTCTTAGCGAATACAAAGATCAAAAAATATAATCAGCTGTAAAGCAAAATTGAAAGTTTTGAGCCACAGAAATGTCTCGACAAAGAACCTAATCATCAAAACTAAGTCGAACGAAGTCGAAAAAGGTGCATTTAGAGAAAAATAGTTTGAGCTATCGGTATGAAATCGGTACTGTATGATACTCGGTAACTGGGAAATGGAATCGACAATATATGTTCTATAAATATATTAATGACGAAGCCGTTGTCCAAGAAAATATCGCTACTGTATATTATAGAAGATAAATATTTACACCTGAACAATTGCAATCTTTGTCGCGTTTGGTCAACGTTTTATAGCACTGTTAGGGAAACTCAAAGACGATCAAAGCTTGATCACAGGAATGTTTGAACAAGAACTAATGTATCCACAACTAAAGTCGTGATTACATTACGTGCCCAAAACATTTAATTTAAATCTTACCTATAGCATTAGTAGGTGTGCTTTGAAGCGTGTCTGATAATTATATACCTTTTATATACGACTTTATATACATGCACATAGCTTGTCGCCTCACGTGGTAGCCTGGGCGGACATAAACCACATTAATGCTCAATACCAAAAAAAAACCTTTCGTGAAAGAAGGATTTTACGTTGTTGTGGGAAAATAATGTATTTAACGTGGTGAGAACCGATGTCAAGCGACTGGGATATAATTACTCCATTTTATAGAGCGTAAATTTCGTTTGTTTCTTTGGATTTTAAAGGAATTTTCTATAAACGCTTGGATAAATATACTTTTCAAAGGTAAAAATTATGAATTTGTTTGTCGGTAGTATTGATCGGTTGGCACAGAGCCTCGTAACGGTGGACTATATTAATCTTTTGTGACTAAGTCCAAGTTGTAGGTGCCGACTTTGCATATATTTCTACTTGAAACATAGTACTTTTATTTCTTTTCTAAATAATAGATAGAATTTAATGTTTATATATCGTTCGTTCATGTATATATACCGTACTCTTTTGTGACGATGTTATGTAGAATATATTGATATATACTTTGAGATTGTGCGATTGACTCCTAAAGTGAATTAATAGGGTATTCATTGTATTTTTAAACAATTTTTTAAAGTTCAGATCATATTTCAGAAAAAAGAATGTCATTTGTATATGAAGTTAGAACCTATTCCGATGGTCTTGAAAGTCTTTTGTGAAATTTCAAAACTACTTACATAGTCGTCATTTTGTGCCGATTTAGCATTATATACTAGTATATAGACATGTTCTTGCGATGAAAAAATCTTCTTATATTTGAAACCATCGAGGTTTTCATTGAAACGTACATATTTAACTTAACGTGTCGTCTTCGTTATCATTGCTCACTGGTCCATTTCAAAGGACACCCACTGCTTTAAGTATTCCAGTAATTAGCTTTTTGGCGTAGAAAACAATGTTCCAAGGTATAAGTCGCCGTTGGATACCTTGCTTTCAATATTGCCGTACTTCACGACGATCGATTTTGCCTTTGGATTTCTTTGCCTCGTAGATAGTTGTAAATACCGATGGAAGACAAATTTTAGCATATTAAATAATTAATCCCATTGGTAATAAAGCTACCGGGTAGCTCTATCCTTAGTTCTGTACATATTGAATCCAGTTGCATTTTAACAGCAATGTTTAAAATATATTGGTAATGTCACTGTATGACCGGCTCACGTACTATTAACTAATCAATTTATTTTTATTGGAACGGATAATTTTGTGGATGCTATATATACCATGTCTCCAGATATATATGCACACATAAAATGTTAAATAATATGGATTGTATAGCTAGTGTCATGATTGGAACACATGGGAACTTCGTACCATTGTTGGATCATCTAGCTAAGCGGCAGGAAACCACATGCAGTGGTGACAAAATACATGAACATAATCAGGCCAACAAAACATTGACAGAATTACAAACTAACGCAGAATCATTGATATATATTTAACTATAGATGTAAATATTCCATGAGGAACATGTGTACATAACTGATTAAACCCAACGTTTCACTCTTATAACGTTCAGACAAAAAGTATTATCTTTTGTATTTCTTTTGTGTAGTTGTATATCTCTTTGTTGACGTCAGCGTACAGTCATTATATATATATAGCACTTAGACATGTTCTTAAAGGGTATTTATCGGCGTTTATTATTTGTATGTATGTAATTATGTTTTTTTCAACATTTCTTGGCAGTTTAAAGAACGGCAGCGTCATTTACTTTTGTCACTTACAAAAAATAAGTGTGTCGTCATGTGGGAACGAAAACTTTGAATTGAGCATCGGCGCACTACTTTTTAATTATTTGAGGATATATAAATCACAGTCACTTTTGTATTGTATTTCTATAGTATTTCATTATTATAAACTTGGAAGAAGATAAGGAAGTTCTTTTAACAACTCCGTGTATGAAAAGTTTGAAAATATCTACTCTAACAGGAAGAGAACTTCACACATTATGTCCAAGAGACAAACTTGCACACTGAAAAACCAATACATATAATATGTACAAGAGATGAAAAACACATTCTCTGTGTGAGAGGACTTCGTCCAAGAGTTCAGACCTAGGCTACAAATCGACCATTATCAATAATGCTCAAGAGAATGAATTTAGAATATACAAGACCTAGCCTTAGATAAACAAAGGTTGGAAGCCAAGAAAGAGTAGAAAGGTCTTCTAGTTAGGACAATTACAAGAATAAGGTTAATATGGAGAAATGTCCTGTCATAAGGAAGATTGGAACAAAGGATTTCTAATAAATTAGAAGATATCAGTCCTTGTTTTTAATTAAATAAATAATTACAATAAATATTTACCTATTGTGTACATAGTAGCAGCATTAAACTCCAGGGAAGACCTATATGTCTGCTTTGAATATTGGAAAAGATTTGAAAATAGGGGAAGGGGGTGTTATGACTACACACTGACCAGCACTGTAAACCCTGATAGGCTAAGCACCACAAACAACAACAAGGTTATGTTAGAGACATGAATACAAGTCATCTGTTCTCATTGATCAAGCTAAGTTGTGAATCAAAATTGTAACAGTTTGATTTTGGTATTAGGATGTCTTTATCATTTCCCAAGATGAATGATTTTAACCATGGGCATTTAAAAAAATATTTGTCCTCTGCTCAGAACTTAACAATACAATACATACTAATAGTCTAATACAGTTTATTTCCTTTAACTTTTTATGTTGTATACAAGAGAAACATTTAAGCTTCACAGTTGGCCATAGGGGAAATCTTGTCTTCAAACAAATGACAACCAGAGGTTTTCAACATTTTCTTTACACAAACAAGTAGCAAATGGGAAAAACCAAGACTGTATTTCAATATTTTTTTTTTACAATTTCCTGTTTTTAATGAACACAATCACGACAAAGTTCAACCTGCATTCTAATTGCTCAATGGGGAATTTAGAATTATGTAACTTGTCATTGTAGTGCTTGTGAACAAGTTCTTCAGGGAGAAATTTGTCATTTGTCAACACAAGATCTAGTTCCAGTTAACACAGCAGCTGTGCATATCATTGATACCACATATTTATTTGTTATGAGCACCTGCAAAAAAAGGTTATTGCAATTTAGTAAAACCACCATATTTCTCCTGTTTCTAACATTTGTTGTCCGGTAGTTATAACAAGGCAAGTTGCCATACAGTTTTCTTGATTTTTTTGGTCATGTCATGCCCTTTTTTTGGATGCCTTAAATCACTTTCAACTATATTCATATTCTATATTACTCTGTTTTCCTTTTCAGGAGGGAGTGATACATCACCTTGGATACGATGGTTAACTTGACTTGATTATGTGGTCTCGAATTCTTTCAGACAGATTTCATGCTGGATTTATGCTCCATGATTCTCATTGTTGTTATCAGGTTTATCGAAAATCACAGACATTTGTAGAGAGGATTAAACACTCTAGATAAAACAGGGTGAAATGCAAGGAAATGAAGATAAGAATCATCTTCATCCCTTAGACAACAGCAATGGTGTAGCCAAGGGAGGGGGAGGAGGCTCTAGTGCCTCCCTCCGCAATGATAATAAATTACAGGTGCCCTCACGGCCCGTGTCCGCAAGGAGTACTGCCTCCTCCAGTGCGGAATTTCCCTTTAAGGTGCGGTTTAGACTTTTTACGAGAAAATCGTATAAAAAGCAATGTGATCAACAACACGAACGAAAGGTTAAAGAGGCGAAAAGTGATGGTAAGGCAGAAGCTCACCTTGTGGATGGAGAGTTACAATTCGACGAGGATGAGGAGGAAGCTAGGAAAGATAAGGACCCTAAATTAATAGAGGGAAATGTCCTTCCCGATGAATATGGGGATATATTCCGGGCGGATTATTATGGGAAACCATTGGAGGAGATTGATAAATATATTAAAGACCAGGTAATTAATTGTGTTCTTTGTGATCATTTGTTCTATTTCAGACTGCTGATCCATTATATTTCATGTGGTGGTGTTTATAACAGATAAGTACAAATATGGCAGCTCAAAGTAAGTTTCTTTTTACAATTGTTTGAAGTACCTTAAAGGTTCTCTGTGGCTTCATTACACATTCATATGCTTGTTTAAACTGTTGGAATTATTTTAGTCTATTCTGCTCCAAAATAAAATTTAAAAACTTAAAAAAGCTGTGCAACAGTTTGATAATTTAGACTAGACTCGGGGAATAAAGCTGTGGCTTGTGCGAGTAGGCAAGTGGGTTCAAAGGAAGCTTTAAATTGCAGTTTATGTTTGGATATTATTTCAGACACATTTCTTATCAAGTTTTTATTAACTGAAAGGTTTTACTTTATATTCTTATCTATCATAAGAAAATGTTTGAGTTTAAAACCTTGAAATATCACAAATGTCCACAGGATGATCATCAATTTCTCAAACTTTTAATTCAGTTATAAAAAGTTTCAAGCCTTTGAAGTACTGACATTTAATATATATTCTGATAGTTATAACTTATATATATAAAGCACCTTGTCGTAGAATTAGTCCTTATGAACACTGCAAGTGGTAGTCCAAATTATCCAACTTTTACACACTGCTTCTTTCAGTTTTTGGAGTTGTTTTGAGTGTAGAAAACTGCTCCAAAACGTCCAAAAATTAAAATAAGCAATGTTCGGATAATTTTGGACTGCATGGGTGGTCGGAGCGATTCTCAGTCACTGACCTGTCATGGAGTAATTAAATTAAAATGGAGGTTAATTATCCATTTTATTTACTTTAACTTATTGCTCTATTGTGTGCTTGGACTCAGTTAGTTTGTTTCCTGTGTATTTGAACACATCACAACCAAGATCATGAAAACATTCATTACATTCAGTGTCATTAAGCATTCAACATTTCAGATAAATATAGAATTCAGATTTGAGTTAAATCAAAGGTCATCCCACTAAATAGTTTTATATGTAATAAGAACTGCTTGATAGTAAATTTAATAGTTATTTAGACTCATAAAAAAATATTAGAAAGGTACCATGAAGAAAATGAAATTGTCATTTCATCATTAAAAGCATGAAGTAATGAACAACTGAAAATGGAAGTGAGTTTAGAATAATATCTTTCTTGTAATTGTTTGAATTCTGATAAAAAATTCTCTACCTTACAGCATTTTCATCAAAATAAAACCGCCAGTGCAAAAGTGGAAACAAATATTAAAGACACACGACTTTAACAGATATATATATAAGTAGATTTGCAGTTGGCACACAATCAAGAGTTATTTCCCCTGCGTATTACCTCCATCATTTTCTTTATCATTCAAAGACTATATATTTTATTTAAAGTTATGAAGTATGATACAAACTCTGATTAAAGGTTTTTTTTAAACATCTTTTAAGTTTACTTTCACTGTATTGTATAACATAAATATATCACAGAATTTTTAATATTTATCAGTCACAAACATCTATTATAAAAATGGTTATTTTGAAATACACAATATGTGAACAAGGTTTAAAGAGAATTTTAAATGGCTACTGTTAGGTGGAAGTATTGATATTTCAAGCGAAAGGTTAAAATTCTGGTCTATCAGGGCCAAACAATACAAAACACATAGAACCAACAAATTGGTAAGTCAACATTATTAGGAGATATAATGCTTTTGTGATCTGGATTTATGTCAGACGTCCACATAGTAAACTTAACATTCAACTTCCAAATAAATATTCACCATGTTTCTTTTTGATCTTTTTGAATAATGAAATTAAAAAATTAAGAAGAAAATCCTTTCAGAGAATAATATGCAGGGGCAGGCCAAGCTGGTTTTACTCGTATCCGAGTCAAATCAAAGTTTTAAGTTTAAATAACACATGCAGTGTTTATTAAGACATTTAGCAGGACAACTTTATATGACTTGTTCTCCTTTTCCTTATACACTTTTCTCATACAGGTGAATTTGGATTTTTAAAGTATATTACTTTTATGCTTGCAAAACAATAAACTTTTAATCTCATAAGAATTAACAGATTAACTATTCTGCCAAAGAACAATGCCCAAAGGGCTCCACGAAGATCTGCCATACATATATATTTCAGTTCATGATATGTGGATTTTCTTAATCTTTTCATGGAGTTACAGAAGGCTTTTTATAATTGTCAAGGTAAAATAATAAACAACACAGTTGACGCTTTGGGCAAAAATTCTTTTTTCTTTAACAATATGTAAATGTACATGCATATAATAGTTTCCCTTACAAAAACTCTGAAGCTATAACAAATTTTCTAATCAAATTTTTCATTTAAAGTTAAGAAATATATAGTATAGTTAGTTTCTGAATTATATTTATTTGAATGAAACATATAAAATGTTTAACAGATAATGTTATCTAAGTTCCAATGTACTTATTTTGTTTAAATATATCTTGTAATCAAAATCCCAGGTTCCATAAGTTTCCAGTTTATTGGTGAGACACTTCAATCATGTCTATGTTGCTTTATCACTTAGATTCTAAGATATAAACTTAGTTTAAAGGTGGAATATTTATTCTAATTATTTGTACCCACGCTGATGGCAATCCGATCCTAGACAAATTAGGCACTTGATATCACGTATTTTAACTCTGATATCATCTTTTTTAACGTTAAATATAATACATCAATAGAGTTGAAAATATATTGGTTATCATAACTGAGGTAGGTGAGTAAACAGAAGTAAATACACGGTTTAATGGGTGTGTTATTTAACACAGTACTTGGAAACAATTATCTCGACATAATGAAACTGTACAGCACGTTAATTTGCCTTTAAATTCCAATAATGTAAGCATAATCCACCTTTATGAATCCAGTTCACGCAAAAACTGTTATATATTGGGTACCAAGGTAGACAGGGAAATTGTTCAAGCACTTGACGCTGTTTGAAGTAAATTGTGTGTTAATCGTCATATGAAAAGTGGTTCTAATAAATTAAGAAAGCGATAAAATAGGGTTAAAATAATGTCAATAGGTAAATGATTTGGCATTAATTACTTCAAACTTATCTTATTAAAAGAAAACTTTGGTGATAGGCCATCATTTAAGAAAAATCATGGTACATTTTGTAAAAACATCGTTAAATAGAGAATTAATAATATTGGCCTACATTACGAAATGGTGAATCTATACCGGTAACATAAAATTATTGGGAATAATATATGAGCTTGAAATTCAATACACTATGTACTATGTACAGTGAAGAATTTAAACAGCCACGGCCTTGAATCGTGTTGTAAGGATTTTACTAATGTATATTCAATTCATGCAATATTAAATAAAGGCTGGTACAGGTATTTACATATTAGCAAAACTGTCACTTCACAATGTAGAAAAGACAAAAAAGAAATGGGCTTATAAGGATATTTTACATACAATATTAAAACTTTTATCGTGACTTTGAATTATAGGTTTATTAACAATAGGATAGAGAGAGTATGAACACTAGATATGTTTTCAGTCTTCTGACGTCTTTAAACTGTGCACTAAAGACATTAAACAAACTAATTTTAGTCATGACATAAATTGCTTCATGTCATTTAATAATATATTATAAAAAACATACATTTCTACAGCATTAAGCTAAATTACTCTTTTAAATTGAAAGAAATATAATCTTTGTTAATGAACAAAATAAAAAAAACAGCTTAATGGAAAAGAATTTGTAGAGCAGTTGTAGCTAACAGTGGTTGAGTTCAATGTTTTTTTACATTACAATAAAACTTTTTTGAGATCTCTCCAGTTATGACTTATGGATCTTGTTTCAATATTGGTCATCTGAAGATTGTTCTAGATTTTAGCTAGATCATATTATAAATTACGTTTTAAATTTAACCACTGTTTCAGTGCAATGGTGAATAAAGCTTCGGCAAAGACAATAGATTTGTTTAATTTGATTCATGATATCGTACAGATATCTGTGTATAAATTGGTTTAAGTTGCTTTAGAATTGGCTTCAATGGCCATATTTTGGTGGGGTATTTTGGACAAAGCCTTAAGAGGGTGCCTTATGTTGTTCACAGAAGACTGAGTTACACACACTTTATTATTATATACAAACCCTTTATCAAAATTTGTGATTGATTTACGAGAATTTGAGTCATCAAACAGTTTGTTATATTTGACAATCTTTGTGAAGATTCACATTTAAGATGTTGAGTAATAACTAGTTTCAAAACCACTTACCGGTAAACATTTGTGAAATATGTGTCAAACAAGTTCTGTATTTTGACCCTTTTTTAGCCATTGAGTAATTTTTATTTGTGAAAGGTTCATAGATTGAGACAGTTTTAATTAAGAATCAAATTTTGATAAGTGCATGTTTTTGATTCACACAGCGAAAGAGATTTAAGTACTCATGCACCAACTTAATTTTTAAAATTGTGGTCACATATATTTCAATAGTCTGCTTCATTTAATTGCTCATAAAAAAGATTTTATCAAGATAATGGTTTAGGCAAACTGCCATATAATAAATATAAAGTTGTTTTGAGACCAAATATTTATTGAAGACTTTTTTTGTAAGAAAAAACAAATTCTAAAAAATCACTTTTGATGTCCATTATTTCTGCAATTATGTTTTGTTTGTGAAGTATGGTTAACATAATGGTAAATTAAGTTTGATTATTCTGTTTATTTCCTTAAGAAAAGAACGTTCAAGTTTCAATGGAAGAATAAATTATTCTCAATTTTTGTTATCCTTATATTTTTAACTCTCAGTACATCTCAAAAAGTCTATATTTAGAGATTTTTTACACGTTCCAGGGCGAAGGATTAAATTTCAACTTTATTGACATTTAAGCCTTGTGTTTATCCTGCCATAGTATCAAAACGTTTAAAATAAAAAAACCAAACACACCGATTGTTTGCTTTCTCAGGAAAGATTTAATTTTGCTACTATGTAAAGACGTGGATTGTAGGCAAAACATAGGGTTTTCTTAGTAGGAGATATACATACACTATATAAGAAACAATCAGCGAGTTAACATTCTTCTTATTAAGTCTTCTGCTCCATAGTAGCGAAGGTCAGGACTTCTGGTTTTTAAAGAGTTTTTGTGATCTGTATTGACACAGTATGAGATCAGTGTTTTCTTTAAATTGTAGCGGTAAGCTCTCCAACAAGAGATATTCAATGTGGATCAGGCTTTATGGTCAGATCAATTAACCCTAGAGAAACAAGAAAAGAATTGGTAGAATTGACTGACGTTGAGTACTTTTAGCTGTCAAGCGCAGTGGCCATTCTACTTTTTAAACTAGGCTATAGTATTTAGTTACCCTATAAATATTTATGGTTGTTACTAATCACCTAAACAGTAATAAGACTAAGATCTTCATGGCTTGAATCAACAAAGTATTTTTTGTCTTGAGATTCAAAAATCAATAAATTATAAGTACGGTTATTATAAATCAATAATAAATAAGTCCTAATTAGTGTGAAACTGACTTAGTATGGCCAAGGTCAATATTAAGGACCATGTTTGATGTACAATATATATCTCATCACTTCCTACCAGTATGTGTTAAAGAAAACCATTTAAAAAAAAAAATTAAATTTGATGCTACTTGAAACTTTATCTTGTGCAATCACAGCCTTTATCAATTTGAAGTTTCTAGGAGTAAAATTGTTTTCTGAACTAAGATTCCAGTAGTTTGTCTGTCACAGGATCACACAATGTCACTGATGACAATTCTTTGATTCAAATCAACATGAACCAATTACTATATTCTTAATTGTTATGCAGGAATCAACAACAGTTTAGCAAATCACTGTTGGCATAGGTACACACAGGACCAATTTATTACTACATTGAATATGCAACACTGTTCACGGTTAATTAAAGGTCACAGTTAAACAAACCATATTTAAAGACATCCAAAAGGTCATATTGCATTTCATTAACTCCTCTTCCATAAATGTATTGAAATTATCTATTGGTCTGTTAACGGCTTTAACATGCATTGTTTTGTAAGAAATCAGCTTTTGTCAAAGAACATTCAACCTGAAGCAACTTGCACGCATACACTGCATTATGATATAATATGTCCCCATTCTAGACCACAACCTTAAATTTGAACCACATTCTTAAATAAGAATTCTTTTATCCAAGGGAGACATTGTCCCAGTCCATTAGTATACCTTATAGATCTGGTCGTTGTAGGTACACATTAAATTTTGATATGAAATTTGAGTTTGAATTTTTTTAAACTTTTGAACCTTTACTAAAGTTTTAAGAGAGAAACAGTTTACATATTTCGAAATCTGATATTAAGATGTATTCTTTTAGTGCTGCCTAATATGTCTGAACTATGCAAATTGTCTATAGAAAACCAAAATCAGGTTTCAAAAGCAGAAATTATGCTATTTGAACTAGAATTGTATACTAAGCTGCCTTGAAAAGAGGCCAGTTAATGTGTTGGTGTCAATAAAGAATTCCAAAAAGTACTGAAGTGTTGTGTCTCTTACATTAACTTTCCAAACCTATTATTCAATTTATTGTATTAGTTTAATTATGGCTATATCTAAACAATTGAAAAACACCACATAAAATGCTATAAAATGAATTTTAACAGGCCACTAGAACTATTCGATGATAACAATTTCTTTTAGTGTAGTTTTCTAGAACATGAAAGCAAGGATGGTTATTGGGATAGGTCTGGTCTGCAAGACTCGGGTCAGACAGTAGTGTTGTATAATTTAGAGCAGGGTTTGAACTCCACGCTTAAAACAGTGTACATATCCTTGTGTGGGCGAAAAGACAATCATAGGGCTAATTGTGTTGAGATAACAGTAGGGGCGTTACGGTATGTAGATTAAATTAAACAATTGGTCTAAAAGTTTGACTATATACTGTTACCAAAGCATACATGACATAGCGTCACAACTGGGTTTACTAACACCGAGTTTGTCATAATTTCACACACTTTGTACACAATATATTACACAATTTTTGAACACTAAAAAATACTTGACCCATGATTACACTCATATTGTAGATTTAATTGATAAAGTCGACATTAAAATGTTTATTATATATTACACTTCTTACATAACAAGAATGAAATATAGGGAAGTTGTAACTGTTTAAGTGTTAAAACTTTGGGAAATTGACACTGATTTCTATCATGCTCACTCTCAATGTTCTTTTGTACTTTCTGAATAAGTCATGGTTCTTGCATGACATTAATACCAGTTTTATATTGATTTATTTGTTAATGTTTTCAACACATCAAGTCAGCTGTAAACAGTTGAGGGGTACATTCAATGCAATAAACAATTAGAGTGTTTTCAGTGTATTCTATTATTTACAAAACAAGGAATATATATTTAGTCATGTCACAGGTAAACTCAAGTTACTCATCCGCAAAATTTTGAGGATAATATATTTGATCATGTCACATCAACTCCTGGGTTACTCATTCATGAAAGTTGTCGTGTGTTGAACGTTAATGTTGATTTATATCGCAGTTTATCACAATTCTAATAGGGTAAAAATATTGAGGCAATTGAGTTGTCAGAGAAATTTGTATGAAACAAACAACATATATGTGGTTTGCTTATATTATTAAAAACAAGTCATGTTTTTGAAATTAAGTGGCCATTTTATAGACGTCAAATACGTATCTTGCAAGCCATATATGTATTTGATATTTCCAAACAATATATATATTAAGTAAATCTGGTAGTAGTGTTTTCTTAAAAAATTATTTTTTTATACTTAATTTTTTATTTGTTTGTAAATGCAATGGAAAGATTTAGTAAAACCGTACCTGCTAAGAACTTGTTTACCTCATAAATAGTGATACTCTTATTAAGACTTAAATTCTTGCCTTTCATATATTTCAAATGTTAACTGAAGATGAAGACATTTGGTTACTTGTTGACCTAGATTTTTAAGCATACAGACAAACTTAGAGTTAATCTATCAATCTCTTCCAATGATTGAAGGTTTCTTCACGTTTTTTGCGAACTTTTCAATGATAGACCATTAGAAAGCATATAAACCCATTTTACGACAACTGAAGAATTGCAGCCATTGCGACTAAGATTGAGTAATAGTGGATCGTAACACGGTGTAAAGTAATAAAGACATGATATACACACTTAGGTTACATTATGGTCCACATCACTCTGTCTTCTTCAAATGAATCCTCGTCTCTGGAATGTTGTGACATTGAGACACACATATTTGTTAACTAGACCTTCTGTCCCATCACAACCAGTACAAATTTTATGTATCTTTTCTGTGTTACTGGAACTTAGGATTTTTAAAACCACCAGTCAGTCAGAATATTGGTTAAACTTTTTCTAGTTCATATTTTGTTTTATTGTTTCCATTGCTTAAATTTTATCCCTACTTTTAAGATTTTAATAATATATACTTTGAAATTATAAAAATTGGTGCATGTTCATATAAGGCAAGTTTTATTGTTAGAGTTGCAAACAATAAATTGGTTGACTATAATAAATGCAGACTGTTACATGTAATCAAGAATGAAATGGATCCAATACAATAAATGTCTAAAAATGTTTTCTTAGCACTGAGACTCAATTTAACATCTGTGGTGGTAGAATTAAACCTCTTAAGTATGTCTGTGAATAAGAGTTTAATGTACTATTAAAACTTCAATTTATGCCTCGAGATTGAAGAAACCATTAACAGTTAAGTGATTGACACTTGCAGCATCCTCTGATCTGATAAATCTTGTTGTTTCTTTCCAAGTTAAACTCACCTTGTATTTAACTAAATTCAAACTAACAAAATATATTACAACCTGTAAACAATGAACAAAGTTTGGGTAATAGGGATGAACCAAACCTCAACATCAAGAAACAAAAGTCCAAAGAAATAAAAAAAAGTTTTATGCATTGATTACAGAAGTGTGAAATCATCTTTTTATACCAGGACTGCTACATAACTCCAATCATTGTCTTCCAATTTAGGCCAGACAAAAAAAGTTATGCACCAATGTGGTGGCCCATTTGGGAGAGTGATCCCTTTAAAGGTGGTAGGTGGCATGTTGGATCCTCGGCTGGGTCACACCTAAGACTTTAGGTGTTCCTCTTTGTTAAGCACTCGGCATTATGGGTAGGAGAATGACTGGTTGGCTTGGTGTCAGGATAATGGGACTGAATGAGGTATCATGTCAATGGGTCTGCTATATTATATTTTAATGAGACAGTACCAAAGATTTACCATTGTACGCACTGTCACAAGCAGACACCATCTCGATATGGCCTAGACATATGTTGAAAGGATAATAAATCCAAATAAAACAAACAAACAAAAAAGTGTGAACATTTTCTAAAAAAAAATTATATTTTCCTTTTTATGTGTACCTTCCTTTCCCTAATTTTTAAAGTTTTTAGACCATGGAAGTGGAAACACATATATTGTTTTATTTGGCTTTATAGGGCTATCTTTTATACAAACATAAGGACAAATTCATTCTCATTAATATTTAATACTAACACAAAAATCTTTATGCATATCATATGGGTAAGTTTAAGTACAACAACAAACTTTTAGTGCACAAATTGTTTATCAAATTTTAATGTAATTCTAAAAGAGACCATGTTATGTAAAAATTTAAATCTTGTGTCAGCTTGAAAAGACATGAGATATATATATCTCTATGTCTGTTAAAGGTCTTCTTTCAGTAATCAAACATAATGATCTGGTGAATTATACTGCTAATGTTGTCATTAAATTGTTTCCTAAGGATTGAATCTCACATGGCCCACTTTTAAAAGCTATATCACTTACCATAGATTTCCAAAATGGGTAAAGCTTATTTACATTTATTCAAAATTAGTTTTAGTTAATTTGCATACAGGATGTGTATTCTGTTGTTGATTTCTTTAAATACATTTTGACAACACTTTAACAATCTATTTTTTTTCTAATATATTCATTTATAAGTCTTGTGAATTAATTTCAATAATACTCATTTCTAAATGTGTATCTTCAAATTGTTATCTTGTCGACCAGGAGGTACCTTGGTTGTAAGATAAAGTGGATGGTGTGGTAGCTCCGTTTGTCGTAACAAGGCAAAAATGAACAAACAATGATCTGTTGTAAATGGGCATTTTATTTTATGAAAAAACGTAAAATTGTTATCATACAGTAACATTGAATGTGAAGTCCAGATGGTGTTAGCAGCTCATTGGTTGCTGTTCTTACAACAACAAAATTTATATCATTAATTTTAAATAGAATTGGTCAGATAGTGTATTGAAATAATCTGGCTTTATTTCAGATCAGAAATAACTTCTAGACATTGTTTTTTATACGGTTCAATTTTATTTAAAAAAAAAAAAGTTTTACACTTGATTGATACTATGAAGCACTTCATATTTACAATGCCAAATTTCTGAAGCTTTACACTTGGTAAGATATAGAAGATCTTTATGTAGACTAACAGAAAATAGGTCCGTATTTTTTAACGCATGGTTAAGACTTGGAAGAATTAAACATTTATTAGAAACATGCTCTGAAGGTTTTACACAGGGTGAGGAATCAGAATGAATATATTGATTACTTCAAAGTGTACATCAACCGTATTGTTTGTGTATAATAAAGAATTATACGTCTTCTTTGTTCAATCAAACTAGAGCATTTATAGACATATTTAAACGTTCTTGCAGGTTAGATTGTTCTACAGACAATTGATATATTTAGGGACATTGTCATATTCCGTAATCTTTGTCACGCTCTGTCAGAAGGTTAAAGGTAGGCAAACGTCAAGTGTTTGAATCTATAGGACAGGGTTAAAGGGATCATCAGTTTTGCAAAGACTTTATAAAAATCAGATTATAGTGCCACTTTTGCAGCTAATTAAGTTTCTTGTTGTGTACAATTTATTCAAAATGGTTCTTTTATCTTAAGATTACAGGTTTTGAATTGCTAAGCATCATGATTAATTAATTTCTTTGGTGAAAAATATATGCAATTTATCATTCTTTGCTGGAATATGCTCATTAAAAGTTAAACATGCAATTTAAACCCCCTGCATAGTACCCATGCAGCTAACTTGAGTATAATGACAATTTAACATTAGATTTATGATCAGATCACTGACATAAAACCAGTTTTATATTATATCTTCAACTACAAATAAATCAGAATGAATATTGTCATATATGAGATAAAACAAAGATATTTTAAATTAATTGCAAATAAATTAATTTTTTAATTCTGATGGCCATACCATAATTATATAATCAGGAATTTTAAAGCTTTATCTTGGTGCATAT
>JAUMGZ010180700.1:0-12990 GCA_032359645.1 Pododesmus macrochisma | reverse complement strand
AATATTTAACTTGATTTACCTTGTAAACAGACACAGAAAGATAAACCTGATGCACCAGGAAGACAATATTTAACTTGATTTACCTTGTAAACAGACACAGAAAGATAAACCTGATGCACCAGGAAGACAATATTTAACTTGGTTTACCTTAAGTACATTATAAAGTTGATGACTACAGAAAATAAGAAGTTCAAATTCCACAGGATTCTCCATCTCTATTGTACTGTATAGGTGATCTTGTATACTGAGAACTGGCTCTATGTAATAACTAACGTCTGTATCTCTCCAGGATGGATCTACCTCAAACCTACCTGATAAAAATATACTTCTCTCACCTGTAACACAAAAACAGGTAATATCAAGTTATAAACTGTCAAATATATTGCTTAATTTGCGTGTGGTATGAACTACATGTATAGTTATACTTGAAGTTAAACACATGAATTCTGAACAAAAATGTCCTACATTATCACCACTGGTCTCAGATACAGTCATGTGATCTACAGTCTCAGAAGATTTATGACAAAGATGTTGGTTAATTGTACCATTAATTTGTATTGCAACTTAATAGTCTCAAAACAAAAAATCAACATAAAACTTTTAAACTTTAATATTACTGCTGTTTCATTCAACTTTTTATCTCTTTCATTATATTCACCCAACCACAAAACCAAATGGAAGGCTGAATACTTACTTATATGTATGTAATTGTGCATGTAGCATGATTGTATCATTTTTGTAACATGGCAGTTTAAAGAGTATTAACAAACCTTCTGGAATATTGGTATCAATTGATAAACTCTGATAAATTTCCTCTGCAATATGAGGCACAATTGGTCCAATGCTTTTAGCCAGACTAGTAGCTACATGATAAAGGACGGTCTGAGAGCTCACTCTAGCATTATCTGTCTTCACACTACAGTACAATCTGAAAATATACAACATATGATACAGAATTTTCTGAAAGGTATCTCCTCCCACTACAATTCAATCCAAAAATATACAAACTTTAAATCAGTTTTTTATTATTGAGCCTTAACTTCCCTTTCAACACATGACTAGGTCATATTGAGAAGGGGCCAATATTAAAGTATGATTTGTCTTCCAACTAAACTACAGTCCAAAATACAACTTTTGAAATATGTATGTATATAATACACAACATTCTTACCTGTCCTTAATGAGTTTTATATAACCACCAGATACATCATGGTTGATGAACTTATCAATTGTCTGTATAACTTTCCTGTAGTTGGATTTCTCATATTCTGCTGTAACCTGTAAACAAAAATTCCTAATAAATAACATGAAGGATAAAGTAATAATTTATTATCTACAGTGCAGCCTGCTCTAGCGACCACCTCTATAAAGAGACCATCTGTAAATAAAGACCACTAAAATCAGGTCCCTTGAAGTCTAATTACACTTATTTTTACCTGTACATAAAGACCACCTCCATTTTTTTCGGGTCTCTTGGGTGATCTTTATAGACAGGTTGGACTGTATATACCATGAGAATCTTTGTTTTACTGTTGTACCAGAATGTCAACACAAAATTTAATTATTTGTGTACCATTACATTACAACTTTGGATAAAGTAAATTATATGTCATGGAAGATTTGGATCCATCTACCCTACATGAGCATCATGCTTCAAACACAGACTTTACACATTTAAATACTCTGAGACAACATGTGCATCCTTGAAATATCCCCTAATGCTAAGCATGATTCAAGACAAGAACATAAACATTCAACTGTGAAATATCTATACCAATAGCTGTATCATAGTTTACTCACCTCGTCTGTAAAACTAGCTAGATTGTATAGCATGTATTTATCCTGGGGCCATAGTTCATTGTAAGGCAACAACATGGAGGATGTAAAATCTGAGATATTACCAAGCATAAACTTCAATAGTTTCCTTAACTACAAAAAAAAAATATATACAAAAATCAGGTTTCCAACAACACAATCATTATACTTAATAATAGGTTGAAGTTGTTGTACAATGCTAGATTTCACAAGCAGAACATGATATAGGTTTGAATTATTGTACACAGTTAGATTTTACAGATAGTGACATAGGTTTGACAATTGTTTATTCTGTCTTACATTATACAATCAATCATAACGATAAATACTATTCGGCCGAACCTCCTGTGAGTTTTACTGACCCTCTATGGTTCTGTAGGGGGTCAGTAGCAAACCATATAACAAATTTATAGCACCGAGGATCTTTCTTGTTCTTTAGCATTTACCCTGTATCCATCTTATTTTATAATCACAATGTAAACATTGTAAAGCGTAAAGTGAAACTAGACCTCATAAATATTCATGAGACAATGGGAGATAGCTTAAGCAAAACAAAGTTGTATTTTTCGTCAACTCATAGCTTAACAACATGTTAAACGGGACAAAACTTCAAAGTGCATCCATATTACGAATTTAAAAATGTTAAAGAGATGACGAGAATTTTTGTCTACCCCATTATGTCACATAGGAAATGTACTGACCCTCTACAATCTCATAGAGGGTCACCATGTGACCTACTCAGAACCAATCATAACTGCAGAAACTTGTCCGAAGTGTGATAAAGTATGTTATAGACATTTAATAAGGGTACCTTAAACTCAATAGGATAACTTAAAGAGAGGTTTGATTATCCAATGTAAGCATACATTTAATCATATAAGTATGATTTACCTTGAATATTTCATTATTGCATCTTTGTAGAACTGTAGGACCAATGTGAACTATACTCTGGAGACTAGACTGAGCCGTCCACCATCTCAACACATCAACACCATAGGAAGGATCTGTCTCACGATTCTGTCACAAGAATGGATATCATTAAAACACAAATACATGTATAAAATGTGTAGGTAATGGAGACCAGATCTGTCAGTCTGTCCTTCACTCCATAATCATATCTCATTCTGTTAAAAGTTAGCACTCGTTTTTACAACAGACATTATGTACACTTGTAAACTAAAATGTGCAGACATGAAGGTTGTGTTCTCCACATTGAATGTGTGTAATATTTTTTTTTCAACTTAGATGAACTAATAATCAAAATAAATCATACATATATATATGTATTTTAAGTAAAAGGTACAATAAATTGAGGTACACTAAAATCAGAAATGTGTTAGTAACACACATATGCCCCAGAAGATGTGCTTTTAAAGACTGCAAAAAGTACATGTGTCATCAGGTCTAAAAGTTTGGACCAAGATTGCCTTTTTGAACAAACATCACTCCTACTAGTAATTTGGCGAACATTTAATGCTTCAAAACCCTATTTTGATAGTGGTGTAAAATTACTTCACAGATAAAAGCATCACCTTGCCTCCATGAATGACTAGTTCAGGATCTACAACATTCCCGATGGACTTGGACATTTTTTGACCATTCTCATCTACTGTAAAGCCATGTACCAAAATTTTTCTAGAAGTAGAAACAGTAAAGACATAGATTCAGCAGTTTTTAAAGTGATATATTAACATAACTTCAAGTACAGTGGAGTCTCTTTATAACGACACTCATTATAACAACAAATTCATAACAACCATAGACTTGACACAAATTAACAAAACTTAATATAATTTTCATTAAACAGCACATTCTTTACAATCAACTTGATGACAAACACGGTTGTTGTAAAGAAATTCCACTGCATGTGCTTAAGTTGTACCCTTATTTTAGAATATATCTGTTTTCCTCTTGCTATGATTCAAAGTAACAGAACACAATTACTTCAATTTTTTATTTCTAATTAAATTATAACAGCAACATATTATTTCCTTTATTTTAATAAAAATCACAAAATTTAACTAAATTAAACTGTATTTTTTTGTACAGAGCATGAATAAAAACAAACATAACATGCATATTAAAGACAAATAAATGACTTCAAAAGCCTTGCCACTGATTAATAAATCATTCCAAGTTACTAAAATTTATAATCACTATATTTATGAGTAAAATACAACTTTCTTGAGTTCGACCATTCACTGTGGGTGAAGTAATAAATGATACAATAAATAATAATAATTTTGAAATCCCTGAGAAATGTTGGCATCACTATCCCATCATAGGAAGTGACAGTTATACATACAAATTACAATTTCACTTGTATTGTGAAAAATGTCTGGGTCACAACATAAATTACACTTGTCATTAATTTTGTTTTTTGTTAACAATATAAAGACCGACAACTTCTTTAGATATTAAGTGTTTATGTTCTACATTGATTTATTGTTCTTAATCAAGGTGTAACAATACAAACTTGCTAACTAAAACAGACCACCTATAAAATTAAGTCCTACATTTAATGTTATATCTGAATGAGATGTAAAAAACCACGACCTCTGTTTGAGTTTCCAATCCTATTCCTGTTTTGTTGTAAATAAACTAATTAACTCACTATGCTTAACTGCGGCTTATTTAAGAAGACACTGAGAAAGAAGAACACGTCAGGTTATATGTGTGTACGTACTTGTATGGAGCTTCACCAGATACAGCTAAACTTGTAAGAAGTGAGGACTGGAACCAGGCTCCAAACTGATCCAATCCTTCTAAATACACATCAGCTTTATCAACACCATCTGTTTTGAAAAGTTTTATTTTAATCATTGCATAATCAAAAAATTCTAACTTTTCCAATGGATCTTCTCCTTCTTGGGGTAAATTGAGGGTCGAAATTTGAAAGTACATCCTAGTTTTAAAACCAATGCAGAGAGAAAGTATAACAATTTATGTTCTGTAAATTCAAAAATCTTAAATAACGATGAATACCGCATGTATATTATTGATGTAACAGTGTGTTCTTTCCATATCAAAGTATTTCAAATACAATCTTGGAAATAGAATTCAAAACTGATCTTTTTTGATACACTTTGGAAAAAATATTTTAAAGAACAAAATTTTTTGAAAAATTCACACTCTAAATCTTTAAAGATGTTTATGAAAAGAAACAAAATTCCCTTGGGTAAATAAAATGTGATTCATACCTACCTTCTTTCATAGTAGACCATGAGGAACCACTATCAAACCATATATCTAATATATCTTGTCCTTTGGTATAATCTGCAGCTGTCCCTCCAATCTGTAAAACAAAATGACACTTAGTACTTTCATCTACACTGTATATGTAAAACATGTGTATAATACCTGCCAAGACTCTCTATTTTTGACCATCTACGGATCATCGCCACCATTAAATTTCCTATTTTCATTATTATTTCTTACTAAAACATTAAATCTCCCAAATTAAAATCAACAGATTTCCCCGATTTGAAGTTTTCAAGGTTGGTAGTTATGCATGTACGACTGGAAGACTATAACTTGTCACATCTGAGGAATAAACTGCCAATTATTTAAACATAAAAATACTGTGGGTGAAAATAATGTCCTTTAATAAGTCTTGATCGTGTGAAATAGCATAAAAATGAATTTCCCTTGTCAGTCAGTTGACCACACCCCAATGTATCAATAATACACTCTGATTCTCATACCATTCAAATCAAGCAAAGCTGCAGTCTTACATACATAATTATAGGATTGCTAGAATCATATCATTTGAAAATTTGAGTGCACCTTATATTTATAAATATATCTGCAAAAGTAAATTAGACAGTATTACATACTTCATTAAAGATGTGTGGTGGGAGTAGTTCTTCTTCTGTCATAGACCACCAGCAATCACTCCCATGTAGCTTGACAAGGCTCTTTATGTGATCTATAATCCCTCTGTTATAGCATAATATAAAACAAATCATATATAAGCAAGATGATTTGTTTAAATCTTGTAAATTTCTCATTATTTTAATCATCTAATTAAAAATCTTCATTTTTTTTTTTATTGGTTCACCATATTTGTACTATTTGTAACAACAAACTGAAACTGAAGCAAAACTGATTTTTCTTTATTTTCTATTCAAATGAACATGGACTAAACATTGATAACACTTCTCCTGTAATATTGACATTGAATTAACAATATTAGGTGAATCAATACTAGATAGTGCCAAGACAAGTAAGATACAGTAACAAAACAAAACCAGGCTTTTGAACTTACAAAATGTAAAAAGATATCTAAAGAACACTTATAGATACTTACCTATTTGTGATTGCCTTTCCTGTAACTTTATGATAAAACACTGGTATAGGTAAACCCCACACTCTTTGTCGTGAGATGCACCAGTAGGTCTTCAGATCCAAATGTTTTATCATGGTGGAGTGCCATGTTTTAGGTACAACTTCAATGGACTTCAAACTTTCCTGTAATAACAGAAATGATTCTTCAACTGATGTAACATGTGACCTCGCTAATACTGTGAAATACTGTTTTGCTTTGAAAAAATCATAAATGTTTATGTACTTAATTTAAGTTGTTCTCATTAGAGTAGTATTTAGCCCTCTATTCATGTTCTTTGTTATGAAATGGTGTCAATAGAATTCAGGATAAATCTCTTCATGAGAGGTGTTGTGAAGTGAATTGCCAGAATAGCTATACAAACTTGAGTCCCCTTGGGCTATTTGCACCTGGAGTTAATAAAGAGTTTTTGACAAAATGTTGAAAAGATCAGAAACAATTGTAAAAGGGAGCATGGTAGGAACATACACATTAAGTTTTGTAAAAATTGTCCCAAAGGTTTTTGAGAGGTCCAAAATATAAACGTTTACGCTGCATGGCTGATGGAAGATGACAAAGGTATATGTATATAGCAAAACTTTATGGTGCTGTCTAGGTGGATTTAAACCAACAATATACTAATTATTTCAGGACAAGTATTGCTACTAGTGTGTTAAAGACTTTATGATGACTCACCTTGGCTAATGGTACCAGTTTACCAGTATCAACAAACCACTGCTGACTGGCTCTGATGATGACAGGTTTTTTTGTCCTCCAATCATAGGGATAACTATGTACAAAGTCTTCCTTGTGCACTATATAATCTCTCATCAGATCAATGACTATAACAATAAAAACACTGTACTATCATCTAAAGTAAATGTTTTACAAGCTTACAAAACCTAGCAAAATTATGTTTCAGTTGTGATTTTTCCTTTCATTTGCAAAATATACCGGTAGGTCACAACAGCCCCTTTGGGTACTTGACATACTCCTAACTATAGATGCACTAGTTCACCAAGAGACAGCACAAAGTAGGTAAAACCACAATGCATTCCATTTCACAGACATGTTAAACCAACATAATAATGATAAATTTCTATTTAAAATATAGATATAAGAAGAATCCTAAATTGATAATTGGCTCATGATTGACTATAGAGGAAAGAGTCTTAAAATATTGAAAATTGGCGCTCATGAATGACTATAGAGGAAAGAGTCTTAGAATATTGATAATTGGCACTCATGATTGACTATAGAGGAAAGAGTCTTAAAATATTGATAATTGGCTCATGATTGACTATAGAGGAAATGTTTACCTGTTTCTTCAGCATCTTTACCAATTGTTTTACCATGCAGGGCAGGGCCAATCTCTGCAGTATAACTACCCTCTTCATCAACCATATTTTTCTGAAAAGATCAGAGAGAACATATTATTATAAATTGTTTTTTATTTTAGAATATAGTTCTATATTATATTATACATTAGACTATTGTAGATCTAGATGACTATCAGCAAGTGTTCATCAGCTGGGAACTTTACAAACAATCTCCACATGGTGTGTTGATCTTGAAAGATTAAATTGCATACTGTATTAAATTGGTTGTTGTTCTTGTCCAAAGAACAGACATACACTACTTTATTTGACAGTTTGTTTGACGCGTGTTAGAAGGTCAGTTACAGCTGTATTGTTTTGCGAGAAGGTTTAAATCAAAGACTTCTTTAAACTCACCCTGTAAAGTAACCAGTAGCAGGCACTATTATAGACTGGCATTAGACTGAACAAAACATTATATGTTTACAATATATTCGCATTTCAATTTTAAAGCATTTTAATGGATTAAAGAGATTCACTTTATTCCTACAATATTTGGTTTGGGGTCTGTTTCAACTGCAAGGACAATGATTGTATAGAAGTTGAGAACATATCACCAACATTTTTAGTAAGACAGTATGCTTTAATCAAAGTAAATCATCAAGGTATCCATAAGGCCTTAGTGTTCAATTTCCCAAAATGATTTAATATATAGGATAAGAAATCTTTTTTAAGTGAAAATACTGTTCGTCAGTCAGAAGAAATTTCATGATTTCAACTACCAATATAAAGTAGTCAAGAAAACTCCTACAAGATAAATGGGTTTTTTCCTGCCAAAATTATTTCATTCAAAAGGTTTTGTATTCTGTTAAAAACTTTTCTATTACAGGGGTCAGTTTGAATGGACATTGGTGTAAGGTAATAGATATTCTAAATACAAGAGAAATGTAGCCATTAATCTGCAATAAAATACTGACCACTACAATGCCATGCTGAGTTGCTACATGAAAGTCGTCATGACCATGGGCTGGGGATGTGTGAACAAACCCTGTTCCCTTTCCAGAAGTCACATGGTTGGCATTCAAGAAAGGTAACTCTTCTTGGTTGAGAGGATGAATATATCTCATATCCTGAAATGCACTTCCTGAAATAACAAAAAATTAAATACCAGTGTACTCAATCTTTAATATCTAATAGTTTTGGGGATGCTGAAAATGTGAAATTTAAACATTTTGTATATATAAACACAACATGTGTAACCAATTTTGACCCAAGAGTCACACCTTGAACAAAGTTAGTTTTCATGCTCAAGGCTACTTTACATACAAGCATATAGCTCTAGGACTTCTGATTTAGTAAGAGAATTTGTTATAATTTTGTTTAATTTTCCTTATTTCGGCCTCCTAGTGGCCCCCTTAAAGCTGAAGCCAGTTGTTTAAACAAATCTAAATCCTCCTTTCCCTGGGATTCTTCATACTAAGTTTGGTTAAAACTGGTCCCACAATTTTGAGAAGATGAATATCTTAAAACTTAGTCATGACAATGGGACAACAAACAGGATTTGTTTGGAAAAAGTTCAATGTGGACCTTTGGTCCAGATGGACTAAAAACAAAATTATGTTAGAAAATCATGGATGCCCTAAATGAATATTATCTGAGGAAAAAATGCTGGTTTGCAAATATCCAATAGCAATTTAAGGTAAACCAATCTGAATACATGTATTGAAAAAGTAAATTTCAACACTATACAGTTATTAAATATGAGCAAAAATCAAATGTAATAATCAATTTCAGTTTTTTATTTAGCTTGAGACATTAATGACAATAATTATCCTTTTAATCATATATTGTGCAATTATTAAAACATTTAAAATAAAGAAGGAAATAAAGTTTAGAAACAAATGAATTCTTTAGAACATTATAGAAAAATAAAATTTGCATAAAACCAATATAAAGATATTGTACCAGTACAGAAGATATCAGGGTGGGTAGACAGAAGGGTGCAAACCAATATGAGGGCATAAAAATTACATTCAGCTAATGGGGTGGATGAATAAAATTAAACATAAATAAGATAAACAAGAGGCCCATGGGGCCTTAATGTCCATCTGGTTGAAATCTTCCCAGTAGTTTCAGAGGAGAAATCATTTAAAGACATACTGTCAAATTTACCCTTTTTGACCTGCTCACCTGTCCCCTTGGGTTCAGATACTTCATTTGTACAATCTTGACTACCATTCCCCTAAGGATGCTTCCTGCCAAATTTGATTAATATCTGTCCAATAGTCTCAGAGGATATGTTGTTTAAGTGCAAACTGCCAAATTTACCCTTTTTGGCCCCGCCCACCTGTCCCCTGGGGGGTCAGAGACTTCATTTGTACAATCTTGAATCCCCTTCCCCTAAGGATGCTTCCTGCCAAATTTGGTTGAAATCTGCCCAGTAGTTTCAGAGGAGATGTCGTTTAAAGCAAAAGTTAACGACGGACGGACAGGATTTGTATGAGAAAAGTCCACCTTGGACCTTCGGTCCAGATGGACAAAAAAATGGATTAGGTGACCGTTAAGGCCCATGGGGCCTCACATTATAATCAATTGGTACCAAATTATTCTTTGCACATTTTATGGAAAAGTGATAATGCCAAATTAACAACATACTAGTCGTGCCGGGTTAAAACACTATCTATGTACTCCAGGTTTGATGAGGTATGTAAAGACAAGACAAGTTCTGATTGGTTAAAACATTATCTATGTACTCCAGGTGTGATGAGGTATGTAAAGACAAGACAAGTTCTGATTGGTTAAAACATTATTTGTGTACTCCAGGTTTGATGAGGTATGAAAGACAAGACAAATTCTGATTGGTTAAAACATTATTTGTGTACTCCAGGTTTGATGAGGTATGAAGACAAGACAAATTCTGATTGGTTAAAACATGATTTGTATACTCCAGGTTTGATGAGGTATGTAAAGACAAGACAAAATCTGATTGGTTATAACATTATCTATGTTCTCCAGGTTTGATGAGGTATGAAAGACAAGTCCTGATTGGTTAAAACATGACTTGTGTACTCCATGTTTGATTTATGGAAGCCAAGTCCTATCTTGTTCAAACATTATTTGTGGCTACAATAATAAGACAAGTCCAGTCTGGTCCAAACATGACTTGCTGGTCAATGAGTTATGATTTGTGGACAGAATGGCAGTCAACACTAGTCAGCTTTCTTCTTTGCTTTCTTGATTGCAGCTTCTCGTCTTAATTTTCTCTTCTTTTCTTTTTCCTTTACTTCAATCTGTTTGGCCAGTTGCCATGCCAACACAGCACTTATGAAGAAAAATGGCGAAAGACAAAGTAACACGTAGAAAATAAATTCCCAGGGGTTTGTTGCTGCCCATTTCAAAACTGTCTCTAACAGCTCTCTCCAATTAAAATCAAACATGATGGATATGTCCAAAGTTTGTTCTGCTTACATTCATGTACTAGGTAACAAAATGTCAGTTGCAATTTTCTGAAAATATAAAAATATATAAGATATCAACGAAAATATAAAAATATATAAGATATCAATAAAGATATTTAACAAGTTTCAACATTTAAAGGTAAATTTATGTTTAATTTAAAGTTTTAGTGTAAATATCCACACAGTTGAACTCTAAATTTCAGTAATTTAAAAAAACATCATGTTTGAAATCAGTATATGGCGCTAGACAGAACTACATTCAACATTGCTTCATGATCATATAATTTATTTCAACACACAAGGGTGTATCTGAAGCTTCAATGGGTCTTGATGTGTGCAACTGCAGCTATTTTTAACCCTTCTTGTCTACTTTTAACATTTTTTAATTTACCCTTCTGTCCATATCTCATCATTTGAACATGTTCCATGTCAAATTTTGTTGAAATATTTCTAGTAGATTAAGATGTAAGCTAAATTCTTAGCCTGCTAAAATATACTACAAGATTTTTTTTAAATGTCAAACATCCCCATATTTTGCTTTCTCCCTGTTTAACACATCAAGGGGCCGAGACATCTCATGCACCCAATCTATTTTCCCTTCCCACAAGGTTATTTCTTACTACAACTGAATTTACCATTCCATGAATTGAGTTTTCAGTATCAGACAGACTAACAGTAGATAATGTAGCTACAATGTAGTTCAACTTAGGAACAGATATGTTGAGTTTTTCAAGTCATTTTCGTTTGTTATTTATCTAATAATCTCAAATGGTTATATATATGTATATAACTTAAAGCCCGCAAATAGCTATTTCGCTAACTATTCAGTAAATTGGTAATAATTAAAAGTGACTTTTCTTAGAATGGGGGTTTAAGCCCAGAATGCCTTTTTTCCGTTCATGTGTGTTCTGGGCTTAAACAGCCTTTACTGGTATTCATTTAATATGTTTAATACACACTGTCCCAGTAGATCTACTTCCTGTTATGATTTAGCATTGAATGTGTAACACATGAATTGGTTATGCGTCTTTGGTTTTAAAAAAGTTTCGTATCACAAGGGGGAAGGAGACTAGACTGGGCTTGTTCGCCATAAATTCCTTTTTTTAAAAAAAAATTGCTAATAATTTATCATTGAGGAAACATCTGATTCCTGTGGTACATAACGCAGATAGAGAAAACCCACTCACACTTGTTTCAATCAACCCCTCCCCAATCGGACAATCAATAACCCCTCCCCAACATTGCCCAGGGTCGACAGTGTATCATATCTGTAGAATACGTTGTCGTCCCACAGGTAGGATACGTCGTCGACTCACAGATAGGATACGTTGTCGACCCTGGGCAATGTCGGGGAGGGTATTGATCGAACAAGTGCCTGTGAAAAAACCCTGCGGTATTCACGATATATTAAACTACAGGCCACAGCCCTCACTCAGTCACTGGCAGCAGTCTTCAACACTGTTCAATATATCAGCTGGCAATACCAATGGAGTGGATCAACAATCGATCATAATCACACCATGCTAATTGTTTGTCTGTTTCAGTTTCCATGGTTACTAAGTTATGTCTCACCTTCGCTGCTAACATGGGGGAAGTTGAATTCTCTGTCAACGACACATCATCAGACTTTACCAGCAGAAGTCCACAAGCCGGTTCCAGGAAGTAGATGGGACGCAACTCGATATTCAGGTGGCACACCAATGACTTGCAAGTTAAACGTATGGTGCGATGACAAGCACTCATTTAAGTGAAACAAGAAACATAGATAGATTCTATCTATGCCTCTGGTGAAACTTTCAATTTCAAAATATTTCATTTTCTATATACATGTAGTTATGTAACATAAAATACACATGAACAGATAAATCAATGTACATAGAAAAATGGATCAAACAACAGGCTAGCTAAGCAAGAAACTGTCATAAGTCTTATTATTCAGATACATATCTCAGGCTAAGCCTATATTTAAGTTTTCTCCATATTCCGAGTGACAATATATATATATATATGTTCCGCAACGAGTTAGGATGGGATATCGGGTTTTATCTCACTAGAGTTAGTTAATTTTCAGATTTTA
>JAUMGZ010180679.1:0-14047 GCA_032359645.1 Pododesmus macrochisma | reverse complement strand
GATAAAATGAAATGTGTCATATCAAATTTGGCTGCCCTAGTGCAAATACCTGTTGAGAAATGGAGATGAACGCAACACAAACGTTTTGATGAAGAAAGTATAAAATAAAAATGCAAAAATATTTTTAAAACAGAAATAAAAACAAATAAGTTCAACTCAAGAGCTCGAGTAAAAACCCGCTTGTGCGTACAATGTAAATTCAAGACAGTAAGTTGCACGTACAAGATTCATTTATTTTAATAGTGGCCCATACACGCCGCCGTTATCGAGGACTGTTCACGGGTTGTTCAAAACAGCTGTTCGGATATATCTATATTTAGATTGCGCGTACATTTCAATATTGACACGGCAAGAGTTAGTTTTTTAATTAGGGAAACTTAACCATAATCACCCAATCCTAAATTTTAGCTTGATATAAGAACTAGCTACTTTTGGTACATTCCAACACATCCATCTGCATTTGTTATTGAGCCACCATGTATTAGAACAACAAAAGACCTCGACTTTCTAACATTCTTGCTTTCCGTGTTTACATGTGAGGAGTTGCTTCTATATTCCATATATAATTAATGTATCTACATGCGGGTCACATATTGAGAGCCTTTTATTCATTGTCCTGCATGAATATTTTAAACTAATTAAAACATTTATTCCAAAAAAGATTGAAATAAAATAAAAACGAAATTGTTTAAAAGGAGAACGCCTATAGTTTAAATTGCGACATCTATCGCCGTAATGAATAATTAAATAATGTAACAAAGATGTATTGGTATCATTACATGTTGGATTTCTTAATATTTTCTTTTCGTGCCCATGCGTATTATTTATCATTAACTTTGAATTAAGAGGTTGTCTTTTATCAAAAACATCACTTACACAGTGTTTATGCTATGTGATGTATTCATCGGTGTCCTTTTGGAACTAAACCTGACTTTTTTAATACATTTTCATCAACAACAAACATCTGTTTCTTTTTTAAGAAAGCTATCTTTTTTGTGTGGTATTACTAATCATGTCACGATACATATAGACAATGAACTTGTAAACATCCCTTTGACATAACATTTGTTTACTAGACAGTACGAATATTGATGTCAAACGTTTATTATTCTTAAGACAATAAACAAACAAAAACAACAACACTCAATTTAATTCATTAAAAAGGTGTTACATAAGACCGCTGTTGTATATTGCTACATTCTTCTTTTGTGAAATTTCATCGTGATATCTTTGAGAGTTTGGGGCGGTGACGTTACACATTAATAAAACAAACTATCTATCAATCTAAATGGCTGCAATAAACATTCATAAAACAAACTATCTATCAATCTAAAAGGCTGCAATAAACATACACGTTAAGTGCCATATCCAAAGGCTAGGTATTGAAAGTGCATGTCATTTAAAACATGCCTGTGATATCGACATTAACATGTTAGTTTTGTGGTTTAAAGAAACGTCAACCAACACAGTTGCATAATTCGTTTGATTGCGCACAGACCGCAGTTACAGACTGGTTACGCCCCCTAATACGCTGTGCATGTCTAGGTTTTTATGACAGATCTGGGAACCCGTTTAACTACATTTTGAACAAGGTTATATTTATAGTAGCGTCATCAATTATCTCAACAAATAATGCTGGAAAGCAATTTTTATTCTAAACATAAGGTTCCTCTACGCCCCAATCCCCTTTATCTAATGTGATCCTCCAGACTTTGGCAATTTTTAAGTATTTCATGATTTAGATTCCTATCGATACGACAACCTGGAGGGCTGCCATTGGTTCATTTTGCAGTGTACTATCCGTGATACCATTGCATATTTAATATATTTTTTTAATTTGTCGCTTTCTTTTCATTTTATGTCATTCAAAACACATTAATCAGTTAATTACATACTGTGTTAGATCTGCCGTCGACTATGTTACCCATGTCACCATACTCTTATTACTAACATTAGCTGGAGATGTACACTCTAATCCTTGACCACGGTCGGACGCCTTTAAAATGTCACCATTCCTCGTCAGTTCACACAGTTTGGGAAGTATATCCGACAATTGCCTGTCCGTCCTTCACTTAAATACACGCAGAAATAAACTCCATTATATTGAGTCCTTATTTAGTGATGTCGATATTTGCTGTTTTACCGAAACTCACCTCGACCCTTCGGTGTCTAACGACGAAATTCAAATAACTGGGTTCAACAGTTTATACCGCAATAATAGAAACATGTTTGGCGGAGGGGTTTGTATATATATATATATATCACCAAATGTTGCTTCGAAAAGACGAACCGACTTAGAACTTTGTAACGATGAAATTATATGGGTTGAGATATACCTAAAGAACCAAACAAATATTATTGGTATTTTATACAGACCACATTTTCTCATGTAATACTGACCGGTGATTATAATGTAGATTTTTTTTTTAATTTATCGCATGACGGACTTATCGACTTATTAAACCTCTACAACCTACATAATGTTGTGGTTGAACCAACCAGAGTTACCGCAACTTCCCAGTCTCTCATCTATCCATGTGTGTAAGTAATTCCGTTGAAGTTGTTTGCCATGACGTAATACCTGTTGACCAAGACATCAGTGACCATTGGGTTGTTTACGCAGAAATAAAAATTGAAAACACTATTCGACGGACGTTCAACAAAATAATGTGGTTTTACAATCAGGCAAATTGTACTGACTTTAAACAAGCACTGGGTTGATTTCTTTGACACATGCAACGATATAGACAAAATGACATAAATTAACTGACAATCTCCGTACACTTGCAGACAAGTGTATCCCATCAAGACAAGTAAGTATACGCTCTAACGACAAAATATGGACGACAAACGAAAGCAGACTCATGATAAGAAGACGCAACCGACTAAACAAACCAGCACAATTAAGAAACACAATAACTAGTATCCACAAGTATAAAAAAACACGAAACAAAGTTAAGAACATATACAAATTCAAGAGATCTAAGTATTTCGAAAACATAATTATTACAATTAAAAATCATCAGGAAAACTAAAGGCATATTGGCAGGTTATGAAGACATTAATGAAATATAAAATAGCTACAGACTTACCTCCTCTCTACGATTCGACAAATTACACATATGATATAATTACAGACATAATCCCTACCAGTCATTTATTTGGCCTCATACGTTGCCTGTATTCTAAATTTGTGTATCTGACTAACATACATGTTGGTAGAATGCGAGGGCGAGTTTACTCCTCGTCGCCCAATCTTTTCATGATAATGTTGCTTTTTCTATTCCTCTACTGTTAATGGTTTGTATCCTTTGTTCTTTCGTCACCATAACTGTGACTTATTCTTATTGTGACAACTGCTTCTTTTTTAAACAGCGGAAAGGATTACTATACACCGGAATGACACGGAGACACCACGATGGGTGACACATGTGTAGCAGGAAACGCTTATCATATCGCGAGCACCTGGTTTCGTTTCTAGTTTTTTAATAGAAATTCGTGATGTTTCTCGATCTACTTTTAGTTAATAAATGTATATTTGGTTCATTTTTCTTTGTGCTTCCAACGTTTTCATATTGGTTGCCAATGTCCATGGACTTACGGCTTTCGAATATCGTCTTGGTTTTTCGAAAGAAAATAGAAAACCGGTATAACTTCCGAAATCGCTTACACGCGGTGATATATTTATTTTACAAAAGTTGTGAACAAGGACGTTCCACGAATAATTTCATTCTAAATGGGCTGAAATCCATATTAAGTCTAACAGAAGCTCTTCCAATTCCCGAGAATTAGCAAACATCAAAACCATCATTAACCAAAGAATGACAAAACTTAGATAAATGTAGGATGCGGAGTCGAAGGGACATGAACAGAGTATTTACCACAAGGAAGATGTATATTGACGCCCTTCACAACACAAACCATAGGTTTGAATAATGATGATTTAGTTAGTAAAATAAATAAAGAGATACATCTTTAAAGCACTACATAAATAATGAAACTGGTAATTAGTTATAAAAAGTTATTAAGACTTACATAACAAGACCAAATACACAATGAAGTAGCAAATAAAATAATCGCAAAACCTGCAATGTTTATAACGTGTTTACGGCTTATTTGATGAAGTATAGATCTACGCCCGTGCATTTATTTCGTGTTTATGTTTCCACATACAGCTGATATGCAGTTAACAGTTAAACTGTCTGTACCTGTTAAAGAGTTTTTATATTGAAATTGTAATGCTGGGTAACTACTGAGCTTGTTTACTTTCAAGTTTTATAGGTAACCACCTACATCCTGAATGAGAATCCTGTTTCTTTGTACAGTTGACAAATGTATGAGTCATCAGTCAATGTTACGCAAGCGATAGTTTACATTACATGTTTCCTTTGTAAAAGTGTGCAATCACTGCATTTTTACAATAAATAGTTTTTGTCTTTGACAAAATACTACAATAAATCATACTAAAACATTAAGATTAATACAACTAAAATAAAACTAAGACCTAATTTCTGGAATAAAATAGAATTTATTAACAGAAAGACGAGCATAAAAGTTCAATATATAAAATTGCAAACTGAAACAAGCCACCAATAAATATGTTTATAAGAGGAAAGAACCAATGTGTTAGAGAACCCTGTTCCGCATTGCAGCTGTAGCTACGAATCAACCAATGGAGGCTAAAGGAAAAATGAAAGTCTGATTTTAGAATAGACAATCCCTCGATAAATGAAAGCCATGAAGCCAAAAGAGGGGAAGGTTTTAACAATCCCGATGTTTATAAAGGACAAAACTCACTTCCCAACAAAAGTAGAAAAATGGTCTTGCCAACAAATTTTGTTTGCACGCAGTCAAATTAGGAAGTATAACGCATTCCTTTGAAAAAACGTACATCTGATGACCATTGACCTGATCGTCTCATGGCCAAAAACCGAACACAGCATCTTAACCTGTAAATATACTTTTTATACAACTCCAAAAATTATGGTGGTTGATTTCAGTCATCTTGTGCTGTCGTGTTCCCCGCTAACGCGACAACGCAAGATGGCCGAAATCAGCTACGGTGACCATACACAATGCACTTGTTCTAATTCAAACTGCTACATGTTATTGCTCGTTATTGTATGCATGCACTGTATATTTATCTTACATTAGTTACGTGTGTGTGTGTCCATAAATTCAGACGATTCGCGAGACTCACGGTTATTAAAGAAAGTTAATCGTTCTGATAGTTAACGCATGCACAGTGAAGAGCGTCCGTCAACATCAACTGATCTATATTAGGTTTTTTCTATTAACAATGTTGTCACACACACCGGGCAGGTTTGTTTTCAAGATACTTAAGCCGTAGTTTGATAGGTTTATTAAAAGTGTGAAGACAAAGATATCTGCATGTGACGTGTTATCGGTGGTTGTCATATATCCCTGCGTTAAAAGCTAAAACAAAACAGATCTGTATTCCAATCAGATGGTATGCCAATATATTTTATCTTGCGTCCCTCTTTTCGTATTTATTAAATGTTTAAATGTATGTCTATACTTAACACCTCTTGTCTCACGAGGGAAGAGTGAATGTGTGTGCCCCATAAACCGGTTTAACCCAATTGCCGGGTTTCGTGTTGAGTGACCGTCTTAAGTCGAACCGCATGGATAACTAGACTTAATAATAACGTTTGTATTGATGATTCCACTCATCTGGGTTTTTAATCAACACAACATCGCATCTTTCGACCCCTTGTCTAATAATGTTGTGTCATTTAGGCTTCAACTGTCAGTTTTTACTAAAATAAAAAAGAGATTTACACAAAGAAGAGATATTTCATCTGCATATTTTAAAAAAAAAACTTAAGGTACTTCAACATTTTAGAAGATCATTTTGCAAGTAATCGCATAGATTAAAGTGATCAAAAGATCCTTTTTCACAGTGCTACATTAACATCACAAGTAACAACCATCCATATATGTATCTAAAATCAAGATGTCTGTCCAAAAAATGACATGATTAGTTTTTATTTATTTACATAAAATTTATACTAAAAAGTGTACTTATTATGAAGTAATATTGTAGTATATAACATTGTCGGCTTTATTAAAGAACTATTGATGCAGTAATCTCTTTGATGTAGCTCTAGCTTTTGTTAGAAGCTAAAATAATGTGTATATATTTAATAAAATAAATAGTAGACCCGCAGCATAAAGGATATCGACGTACATATTTATTACAAAACAGACAACGCGTCTAGTACATTTCCATGCAACAGATGCATCAAAGACGTTGATTGTAAGTGGTATGTTAATTTAACTTTCAATGATACATATTTACATGTGATATTTGGTGTATGCAATATATATCTAATTCGATTTCTCGTAACATTATTTCAGTAGATAGACATGATAAATGCTGTTGATACCTCGTATGTGAGAAACAAATGAAGATTGCAAAGTCCTATAATTGAAGCAAGTGCATCTAATATAATAAAAGGATAAAGGTCAATCATCCAGAAGGTATAACATACTACAAAGAAAGGTTGCGGTCTTAAAAGCAAAATAGATAAAGACATAATTCTTTTAATCACGTCAAACAATGGCATACGAGAAACTAGGAAAATCTATTAGTACTGAAATGGAAGAGAAAAATATAGCGTAAAAGAGAAAAAGGTTCGCAAACTGTATCGAAATGAATAAACCAAACACTAACCTCCTCAGAAAGGCATGATAACTACTACACAAAGTAGAATATGATATTGATCTAGTTGATTTCATAAAGACTAGAACAGTCAATACAATCCCCCATCCGATATGTTTCCCTAAGGTCACAGAGAGTGGGTAGGAACATGCGAAAATTGCACACAATTTTGTTTAAATTGCCACTTTAAGTATTATAAGGATGTTATGTAAGCATATTTTTATGAGCTTTTGAGTGTATCGTACATTACGAATTTCAACAAGTTTGATATTTAAATATGTGTCTGGTGTACTAATAGAGTATTGATGACGACAACACCAGTCAAATCATAAGCTCGCAAACTAATGTCTTTAATTTGGTGTCGCATAAGAAATAAAACACACCGTATTCCAAACATTATTCTCAATGTACTTTTACAAAACTTTTTATTTTCTATTACATAAGAAGTTTCGCTGAAAAGTATCCAGATATCTAAGGCCTTCCTGGAAAATGTATATCTTTAAATTTTGCAAGTGTATTCTGAAATGTGAATGCGATCAGAATTACAACGTGAATAGTGGTCCGTGGTGTATTAAGAGAGTCAGCGTTATATATTGATTACATCTGTGTCATTGTCCACATACAAATTGTCTTCCCTGACATTTGTGATGCAATGATTTATATCGTGCTGCATATTACTATCACATGTGAAATTTTTCACCTTGACATTAATGACACAACAAAACAGTGTCCCGATGACCTAGTCAGCAATTGTAGCTATATTTGCGCGTGTGATAGTGTATTCAATCAAAAATGTATTGGCCACGACAAAATATGTATATAGTATTTCCCTCAACATGATTCTTGAGAAATACAGTAAGGCACTTTTTACACTATGCACATTTAAGCACATTTATATTGTATAAACATGTAGAACTTTATAAATGATGTAAGTATAAGTTTTTCCATAAAATACAACCTTGCAAATTGAAAAGAGCTACCTATTCATATGATATCTATGTGAACTTCAAAGCAAATCCAATCATATGTGTTAGGAAACTCGTTCAGGATTTGAGGTCTAGCTACGAATCAGCCACTAGCAACGGAAGAAAAAGGTTAGAACAGACAAGACCTATATGAATAAAGGTGGGTATTGGAAGAGCGGGGCGTAGAATTAAGAACTAAAATTTGTCTGCATACATAATTATTGTCCATGAACATGAGCAAACAAAGGCAAAACGTGGGATGTACACAGAAAAATAACTAAATATATATGTATTAACTGAAAAAATAAACACAGTATTTATTTACGGACTTCATATTTTGTATATAGCTTGATGTATGAGACAAAACCTACACCCCAACAATACTATAACAATTGCCTTGTCAAACATTTAGATATTAGCACATTCATAATAGATTGCACTTATCTGTAAAAAGGTCATCTAGAATGTAATCGTCAGTGTTCACTGTGTATTTACCTTGGAAATATAACTTACGAACAGAAATAGACCACAACGTTGATAACGATTAAACTGATTATATATGGCGACAGTTTAGATACATAGTGTAGATATTCGTATAGATAACATACAGAATGCGGAATCGTACACATTCAATTGCATTTACTTTAGTAAGATGAAAATATAAAACATGAGCCTTTAGAAATGTCCACTTATCACAAAAACATTATTTTTGTCACACAAACAAGTAAAATGCTGTCATCAACCTCATGATAACACTATTTGGTAAATACCATATCAATATGGAGACCTGTGTGACTGATATACTGTCCATGTTATTTATTATTTTTGAGATGTGGTCAACATAGTCAAAAGTATACCTTACATTTACATAATTCATATTTTTTTTTTTGAATGACTCTCACGCTTAATAATTTTATTCGCGATTTATAAAGGCACCTGGTTTCACTTCTAGTTTTTTAGTAAATGTTCCATTTTTATCTAATAATTATGTCACCCCAGACTTTAGTCGGAGTAATATAGTGTTTTTGCTTTGTTTCTTTGTTATTATGTCACCCCAGACTTAAGTCGGGGTGATATAGTGTTTTTGCTTTGTTTCTTTGTTATCATTTCTTTATTCTCGGTCACTTTTTTGTCCGTCACTTTTCTGAAAAACCGCTCGCTTAAATATCACCACATTTGCAGGGATAACTGAAGGAGACACGAAGACGGAAAAGTAAGGTTTTCAAAATATTCATTGTCATGGTTAACGCGTGGTGGCCTCTGATTGGTCGAAAATAACATTTTTTCTTCCGGCAAAATCTCAGAAACTACTGGGTCGATCTGCATGAAACTTCACAGCTACCTTCTTTTTGGCTCTTAAATATGCATGATACTTTTGGATTCGCTGATGAAGGTTGTGTGACCGATTAAATACTGCCTTCTGATTGGTCGAAATTTCAACATTGTCTAATTTTGCTCAAATTTGCTATACAGGTGTATTAGAAAACTGCAAACCTTACCGCATATCAATTGTTCCAATCTGATATCCAAGATGGCGGCCATGGCCTCTGATTGGTCGAAATTTTAACATTGTCAGATTTCGCTAAAATTTTGTATACAGATGTATTAGCACACTGCAAACTTAACCGCATATAAATGTTCCCAAGCTGATATCCAATATGGCGGTCATGGCCTCTGATTGGTCGAAATTTTAACATTGTCTGATTTCGTTAAAATTTTATATACAGATGGTTTAGGACACTGCGAACGAAACTGCATATAATTTTATTGATCTGATATGCAAGAGGGCGTCCAAGGCCGCTGATTGGTCCACATTTCAACATTGCCTGATTTTGTTCAAATTTGGTATACAGATACATTAGGACACTACGAACTCAAGCGCATATAGTTTTCTGCAATTTATAAATAAAGATTGCGGCCAGGCTCTCTGGTTGGTCGAAATTGCAACATTGTCTGATTTCGTTCAAATTTGGCATACATATGAAATAAGACACTAGAAACTCAACCTCATATGACTTTTGCATCACTTGTCTAATGGTAAGACTTTCTCACTCCTTATTCATTATAGGCATAGAGGTTAGACTTAAGGTTCCACTCGTAACATATAAATTAAATGGCTCTCCTTCAGCTTATTACAGATGAGTATCTTGGTTTGGCTAAAAATAAATGCCATTCTAGGAGCAAACTGTATACGGTGGTGGCTATGCATAGACATTGCAGGGTTGAGGTGACATTTGATATTGCTTGCTATAGCAACAGAAGTAGAAGACCTGAAAAGCCATCCTTACTGTTGGCCATCTTGGCGTTGGCCCTGTACGACATGCGGAGCTCTGGTTGTATTTAGTTCTTTTTTATGTGCGTCCGCCGTTTTCCTTGTTTCTTTTTTCCCATTTTCATGAACTTATGGCTTTTGAATTTTGTCTTGGTGTTTTAAACTGACTATGTCATGTATCGTCTTTGTATCATATAAGGTACTTGGCTTTACCGCATTCGTCTTAAACAGACCGTGTGTCGTGTATTATGCTTGCATTATTGCGAGACGGATTTCTATAAGCATTACTGTTTGTTTTTTTTTCTGAATCCCCTGGTTAATTTTATTAACTGTATTGTAGATGTGTATGTACATAAAATATTAATTATACTAAATTTAAATTAACAGGGGATAGGTGAGGATTGTCCTTTGAAACATCGGCGTAACATATGAAGGGGTATTTTATCGCATCAATGAAACCGAACGCAATTGCTGGTGGGAAATAAATGTTTTACGTAAGGTCACCCAAGAAAGCTTAAAGGTAAAAAGACATACACCAATTGACACGCCCTGTGCTGGATACCCTTTGCTGCTGGGCCCATGTAGGCGGTACTGTAGTAACCCAATATTACTATTTACATACCGAGGACTGGTAATTTAGAGTTAGCTTAAACCGTTTATGGTTACTCCTCTCCTATGACACACATAGTCAAATTAGAGTATCATTGTTATGTTAGAGTGATATCTAGAACTTTATCTCCATACTAACCTCTGTAATGATTAAACCATAAATAGGTCGCAGCACTGATAACGATTAAACTTTTGGTGACAGTTTTGTTACGAGTTTAGATACTAGTATAGATTACTTGCAAAATGCCGATTCATAACATATGATGTTGATTCTGTTTAAGTGAGGCTAAAAGTTATAACAAATGTCTTTAGAAAGTTCCAATTATCACAATTATGTTATATATATATAATGTTATGATTATCATACTGTTAATAATCTATTGATAACGAATATGTTGTACTTATCATAACAATATGGAAGTTTAAAAATTATACGTAGGTATAGTCTGTGTATCCATAATTCCAATGATATCTAGCCACGAATACCTGTTATATGTTTATTAATTAAAGGCATGTGCTAAATTTTAAAATCCAAGAATGTGAGGAACTTACAAGCATTCCAGTACAATGAAAACACTTAGAATTGAGTCACAGCAATATTAGAGGTCATGTTAATAAATGTACCACGATGACCATGCATTAAAAATATTGGTGCTAAAGTATCCGACAGACGGATTTCTATCATTCTACATAAACAGTAAGCGATACAAATGTATAAGGTGAATGATGCAAATGCATAAAAAACAGTTTATAACACAGCACAACATAATCAGGACCAAAGAGTCTGTGGCTGCATCATAAGGTTCTCCATCATAACGGATTACTCTATCTTAATCTTGTAGGATATTTAAACAATTTATGTTTTCAATGCTATCACTCTGATTACATCATGAATAATAACAATTTATGTTTTGTTGGAAAATATATTGTTTGCCATTGGTACCACGTTCAAAGAGGATCCAAGGTCGACATATCTTTTTCAGAGAACTGGTTTGGTCACGATTGGTCAATTAATAAGTATGTTCCATAATGTGCATGTGACTATAATATGCTTTAAAGCATGTGTGAAAATACATTTTGGTTTGTTACAGACAATATGCATGGTAGGTTATATTAGGTTATTCTCATACAAGGATCGCTGCTATAAACACACATAACTGTTCGCAATTGAACAAAAAGACGGGTTTTGTCATGTACATGGAGCTAACTTAATAAAATTATGGCTGTCTTTATTTACATTGATAATCGATGAACAGGTATTCCTTTATTTCATTTCATATCGATATATAATATGCAATTAAATAGTTATATCATAAAATAAAGTTAAAAAAATTACGAAAGCCTGTAAATAATTGTTATATAGATCTATATGGAAGTATATAAGAAATTTTGTAATAAAAAAACCAAAGACGATCTTTTAAAGCCGTAAGTCCATGGACATGGGCAAACAAAACGAAAATGTGGGAGGCACACAGAAAAAATAACCAAATATACATTAATTTTATTAACTAAAAACTGAAACATAACGAACTTCTTTTAAAAAACTAGAAGCGAAACCAGGTGCTCGCGCTATGGTAAGCGTTTCCTGCTACACATGTGTCACCCGTCGCGATGCTTCTGTGTCAATACTTACAAAGCTTAAAACAAATTTACTGGCGTTTGATGACCAGCAAATATGTCATGTAAATAGGTTTGGTACAACAAAAGCCAGAATGTTATCAATATAGTAAAATATTCATAATTTACGTTTATATTATATCACAACGTATCTTTACTGTGTATTGATATAATAAAACAAAATTGAAACGTAACTGACTATTTTCAAACATCTGTGCTCAAGGACTGTCATAAATATGAATTTAAACTCTATTCATCGCATTGATTATCGTTGTAGTCTACATTTGTTACAAAAAAAACATGTTAAGGAATGTAGGACGGGTGATATCGATCTTAATCAGTTTGTTGGTTTGTTAATTTAGGGTAACTCTAACCATTAGCATTTGCCTCCGAACACTAGTTATACTGAACCTGTCCCGAGGAGCCATTGCTGTATGTGAGGCACGCTGTCATGTATTCCCATTTTATAACGTCCTGCCAGTTATTTTTGAGATTTAATTCTATATAAATTATAACGTCACCTTTGCTGGTGAGAAATGGGTTGTTCGAAACACATATACAGAGGAATACGTTTAAAGTACACGCACATTTAAAAGTTTGGCAAGACAATGTTGTGTTATTGTTGGGATAAGGTTTGTGAACGTCATAACCATCGTCATTTTCCACCGTTTCAACGTTGACACTGTAGCTCTGATTTACCGCAGTCTTGTCTACTCCAATTCAATTTTCACTATAGCGTCCATTTATGACGGCTGCTTCGAGCAAGCTCTGGGGTTCGGGACCGGTGTCTCAGTGTATTGGCTCTTCTTTCCTCTCATGAATATCATTTTTATCGGAGGCATATTTCAGATTGCATTTAATGTATATTTTAATCATGTAAAGGTCATATAGACGGTGTAAAACACAAGTTGGCGTCCAAAGCTTTAACATTAAAATTCTTTGAAATAAATACAAATTTCATCATAATGACAATGTTATATGTTGTATTCATTTAAACATTAATAGTTGTATATCCTGTGTTCATGTTCTTTTCGTTTGATTCGTCCGTAAATTATACTGTCAACCAAATATTGAATCTTGATTTGGCTGTTACTGTGGCTTTCCGAGAAACCGGTTTAACTGTCGACAAAGGCGAAAAATAGGAATTGACCGTATTGTTTTAAAGCAATTATCTGATTCATTATTTTAAATATAAGTAATTAATGTTTTAGATAATGTAATTATAGTCCTATAATGCACATTGCATTGCTATTGTAGACACACTTTTCTTATTGCCCTAACGAGCTTCATTCAGTTGGTCAGTATTAGCAATGTGCAATATATGACCATAATTACAATTGCTAAAACATTCACTGCTGAAATTAATATATATCAATATTAATATATATATATTTACACTTTGGCACGTATGCAGTAGTGCAATGAGGGAAAACCTTTTCCCGCATTGAGCATGTTTGTGTTTTAATACTGTTTCATATAGAACATTTGCTGTTGATTGACTCTCTATATTGTCTATTCATTTGATTTAAATACTGAGCTTTGCTGGATGACAACCTGTGATTGAGCTGGACTTCGTCTATTATTCGAGGTCTGTACCACATAACCAGTCACGAATTCGTCATAGACCTTAGAGGATATAGTTATATTATCTAACTGTATTCGAAATGGGTGTACTTGTCTAATTGACATGTCGGCTCTTTTTATTGTAAGTAGGTCAGTCAGTCCGTCTGTCTGTCTTTTGATAATATTAAATTCTATATATGTTATAGCGTCACCTTTGCTGATGAGGACTGGTTTGTCCGAAACACATGTCCTTTATTACCATCGTGATTTTTCCTCATTCATCATTTGCTTCAGAGCTTTGATTTATCGAGGTCTTGTCTATTTTAAATTCATTTT
>JAUMGZ010180668.1:0-14049 GCA_032359645.1 Pododesmus macrochisma | reverse complement strand
CGCTAGTAGGAATATACGCTATATATATATGGGTAAGTATAGTATCACAAACATTGGTTTTACAAGAAAAACCTCAACTTTAGAGTAATTCACCATATCTGATTTTTGTATTTCCGAATGTTGCACTAATCTGCGACAAACAATCAATCAATAGTATACACTTAGTTGGCCCTTGCTTGCTGACGAGTCAGTGTTCAAGTTTAAATTGTAAGTCCAGACAAGATACACTTTAATTATTAGTTTCATTTATTATGATAATGGTTAAATCACTCAAGATAAATAAATCCTAATTATATTTTATATCACAGGGCAGTTTAAATGATATGGCATGCAACAGAAATGGCAGCAGAACACTTGAAAATGTGTGGAAATCTTCAACTACAAGCCAGAAAATTACCATGGCAACAGAAATAAGCAAACATGAAGCTAAACTAAGGTCTGACCAGTATGGTCATTTCATCCACAGGAAATTTGGAATCTCTCAATTTCTACACCGCAGGAATGATTGGAAAGAGGCTCAGACAAATAGTCAAAAGAAGAGAAAGTTATTTCAGGATATTCTCTCAGAAGGTAGGCAAAACCAACTGATGTATTCTTATCTCACAAAAGCATTGCTCAGATGTGCTGATCAATCTATGTCCATTTGTGTCCATATTGATAAGTAAATGTTTGTTGTAGAATGTCTATACATGTAAATCTGTAGATTCCTTTAAACTAGTTTATGTTCCTCAATGAAATTGATTTCTGTCAGATTTAGCCATTTTGAAACTATTGTTATTGTAACTCCATAATATGGCATTTGATATTGATGTATTGGTCCTTCATATAGTGAACCTTTGTACTAAATTCATGTATTTAATCCTGTGTGAAAATCAATTGCATCCACAAAATATCCCTTGGTGACAAGTAATGCCTTTTAAAGTTAAAATCTGGTCATCACATTTTCCAAATGGTCATAAAACCTTGTTAAGGATCTTACAGTAGAAGTGAGATTCTTCATTACCGCTGGTTAGGCACAAATTATTTGTTTTTAAGGTCAAATTTGTTTTTTATCATGACCACTGCTCTTAATTAAAAAAATATAATAAGTGTATCAACTAATGTCAAAGTCGTGACTTAATATTTTTAACAAATGTATTGTTTGTGAATAAATATATTGGCATAGTATTTACTATTTATGCTTAACAATTTTCTGTATTAAATACGAAAATAATGTCACCCATTATAAGGAAAGATTATTTAAATGCTTGATATTAAATAAATTCTTAAGTATAAATAAAATGGATAATGTATTGCTTTTCTCTTATTCAGAACCAAAAGCAAAGACTGCAAAGTCTGCCCATACGCCAGAGGATACTGAAGAAAGTAATCTAAAGTTAGAAGTGGTCAGTATTTTTATCACTATATTTACATGATTTCAACTGTTAAAAACTTTCTCTCTCTCTCCCTCTCTCTCTCTCTCTCTCTCTCTCTCTCTCTCTCTCTCATCAATCTGAACTTCCCAATTGTTCCCACTAAAATTATTATTATCTTTCTTTTAAATTCCCTTTTTCAAACTGAAGAAGAGAAGGACCATTTCAACAAAATTCGCATTCCCTATATGTCAAAACATTAGGAAATTAGGCAAATATTACCAATCTTTTTTAAGACTTTAGTTGCTACATCCTTCATATTTCATTTTTAGGTCATTGTGATGCAAGTATGATCATTTTCTGTCCACAGGGCTATATCATTTACTGAGCATCACACTGGGGAAACAATCAAATATAGGCATACAATGTATATTATTGTGAACAAATCGACAGGACTTTGATATTTTATTGATATGTAGTGTCCTTAATTCACTAAAATTCAAGTTTATTAAAATTTTGACCACTCTATTATACATGGAGTCACTCAGGGATGAATTTGAACAAAAGGGAAATATGGGTATTTGAATTCAAAAACTTTTTGTGAACTACAGTGGAGTCTCTTTACTACGACACGCATTACAACAGCTAATTCATTACAACAACAATATGTTTGGAACTACAATGTAATTGACAAAATGACTACATTTTTGATTTATTACAACATCAAATTCTTTACAATGACAAAAAACTCATTGACAAACAATGAAACATGGTCATTGTAAAGAGACTCCACTGTACTAGTACCAGGATAAAGTCCATGTCAATGTATCTGTTGCGTGATATTTCAGTGAGACAGCACTATAAAGTTGCCATAAGTGTGCACTATTACAAGCAGACACAATCGTGATATGACCTATACACGAGTTAAAGGGACGTTAATCCCCAATAAAACAAACAAACTTTCTCTCAGCTCCTGTCATGTTTATGTTATTTTAATATAAATTTAACTTAATATTTTATGTAGGATGAAGATGACGAGTCAACAGAGGCAGTCAAAGTATTCAGTGTTAATAAGACTATGAAACCAGAAAAGAAACATAAGAAACACAAGAAGGAGAAAATGTTAACAAAATCTGGAGAATACGCAATACAGGACAAAGCTATGCAGTCATTGTTGAGCGAAGTTGAGGGGAAAAGTCACATCAAGAAGAAAAAGAAATCAAAGAAGTGACTTGGATTTTTACTTTGTGATTTTATTAAAGATAGATATTATCAAAAGAAAGACTTGTCTGCTTTATTGTCTCACACCCAACATAAAACTACATCAGCTACTGTACAAATTGTTAAAGCTCACATACGGTATATGTATGCATCAATATAGTGAACACTGAATTTCTGCATTTTCATCCTCATTGGGTTAAAACCTGACAGAAATATCTAACATGGTAACTGGCTGTTTCATTAATTCCTTTCCCTTTTTCTTTGTTGCAAATTGTGTCCACAGTCAATGATTCCTATAGCAACTTTTGGTCAGTGGTCATGATCAATATGAAGATGTAACATTAATCTGTAGGTACAGGTCCTGAAGTATCTCTAGTACTCTTTCCTGTATATCATCAACTTGGTGGGGCGGGCAGTAGTCGTCATTGCTTGACCTGGAAATATTAAAATAAATTGGTCAACCTTTGTTAAAAAGATGATTTGCTTTGTGTTTTGTGCAACGTGGAAGATTACATATTATGATTGATGTTAAATTCTCTTGCATTCTCACAAGTTATCATTACTTCAATGCCAGTTGTCTGAACACTTACTAAAATAAAGTTGTATGCTAAGGTTTGTGGTAACTAAAATAAAGTTGCATGCTAAGGTTTGTAGTAACTAAAATAAAGTTGTGTGTTAAGGTTTGTAGTAACTAAAATAAAGTTGTATGCTAAGGTTTGTGGTAACTAAAATAAAGTTGCATGCTAAGGTTTGTGGTAATTAAACAATATATGTTTATTCTGAGAAATTATCACAGATCTCAAAAGCAAGTTTACTGGGTGTTTCCCAGTACAGAACGAGATGTGTGTGTTAATTGATTGCACAACCTTTAAGCATAATTTTGACATATGAATATCCATATTTAGTACAAAATTTATCATATAAGGAAACAAATGATGTCAAACTCACAACCTCAGTAAGGGGCAAGAGATAGCAGTAATAAGCTGAAGATTTTATATGTAATTAAAATAATTCAACCCTTTGTGGCAACAAAAAAAAAAAGGAAAATATAAAACATTCTTTAACATACTAAAAGGCTCTGAAAAACTTCAGCTTATATAAATTTATAGAATTTAATCACTCAGTGACTATCTTACCTTGCCATTGTCACAATTGTTGGCGTGTGCATGTGACATAAGACCTCCTGACTGGCCTCCACTAGAAGAGTTATCTCCTCCTGAGTACTGACATGGTGGGGGAGCTCTGTGTCATCTATGGTACACCCGGCCTCATGCAAGAGTTCAAAGTCAACTGAAGGCCAGTTAACATTTGTTGATTCACATAAATTATGAACTAGCTTTAGAATGGTGTCCTTTCTGCAAGAGAAATTAAGACATTTGACACAGTAAAATTGGCTACATCTTAAAGACTCAGAATAGGTCTTGATGCTCATGTTATAATGATTTAAGAAGAATTTTGACTAAAATCTGTTAAAATTTTAAATTAGGAAAAATAAATTCAATAACTTAATTCAATTATAAGTAATATTCACAGTGGCCACCTTTGACCTAACGAAGACAACTAATGATAAAAAAAATATTTGTGACGGCCACCTTTGAACTGACTAATTGATAATACCTTTGAACTACTTTATAAAGATGACTAAATGATAATAAAAATTCATGAAGGCCACCTTTGAACTAACTTATTGATAATACTTTTGAACTACTTTTTAAAGATAACTATATGATAATAAATATTCATGATTTGTAGCACTTTCTGTTATGGAAGAATAGTGGTAAGAGATTTTCACGGCCACCAGATTAGCCATCATGAATTTTTTTATTTTCTCAAAAAACCTCAGGCCTACACAAGACTTTTGAAGATATCAAATACTTGAAAACCCCATGTTAATAATATCTGTTCTGGTTCATGAGATATAAATGTTTTTTTCAAAATGGCCAAAAAGGCAGCCTTCTTTTCAACATTTAGGGGGAATGTTTTATTCAAGAACATTTAATCATAGTCTGTAACCAGTTATATGTACATGCAGTTCCTAGTCCCCGTATTTAAGTAGGGGATATTAGGAAAACAAATTTCATAACAAACAAAAATTCAAGATGATAACTGCTTACAAACATAATATAAATTTATGGACCATTTCTAAGATAAATTGAGTATAACAATGAAAATCTTATGTTCTTAGCACTCCACTCAGCACTTAGCATTCCAGAGTAGTAGTAATAATAAGATTTTCATGATGGCCACCATGGCAGCCATCTTGGAATTCTGATTGATAAAAATGTTGTTTAGGACCAATTACACGTTCTGAGGATACAATATATGAAGGTTCCATGACTGTATCTATGAACTTTGGAGGAGTAGCAAAAACAAACAAAGTTAACGGTCAGGGAGAAGGACAACAAATGTAGAGATCAGAATACTTGACCTGCACAAAGCTTGGGTGAGCTATTAACTACCACACTGTAGCATTTCCAGTTCATGAGGATTAGCTATTATAATAAGATTTTCAAGAGGTTTGCAAGCATCAAATATTTGGAAAATGGTTGTCTAGTCCATTTGGACAGAAGGACCAAGGTGGACTTTTCTCATACAAATCCTGTCCGCCGTTCGTCCGTCCGTCGTAAATTTTTCACATTTTCAACTTCTTGTCCAAAACTACTGGACTAATTTCATCCAAACTTGATAGAAGTCATCCCTGGTGGAAGGGAGTTCAGATTTGTTCAAATAAAGGGGCTCAGGCCCCAGGGGGTGCCATTTTAGGTGGCCAAAAAGGTAAAATTTGACAAAATTTCAAAAAAATTCTTTAATAGAAACTAAAAAGGCATAGTTCTTAATGTTTTGGTATATATTTAGTTTTAGAGCTTGGAGAAATAAGTTTGTTGAAGGCATGACCCTTTAATAGGCCTATTTCAACCAGATGGACGTTAAGGCCCAATGGGCCTCTTGTTTTCCATAGCTTAGCAAATGAATCCATATTATACCTTGGATGAACAAATGCAGAATATTGATTGTCATCTTTCATTTCTAAGAAAATGGATTTCAATTCACTCAAATGTTTTTCTCTGTTCTCCACACATTTTATTATCGCCTGAATAAATAAATAAAGCCTCACATGTTTCACACACATATACAAATACATGTACAGAAGACAAGAATTAGAATATAAAAGGTTACACATAAAGGAGAATACAAAATATTGAAGCTTCTTTGTAGTAGTCTTTTATTAAAATGGAAAGTATTTTTTGGTCTCATAGTTGCATTTGACATGCGTTATTAATGCTGAGCGTTAACTTTTTTTTAAATGTTATTACTTGCCAAGAAGGCTGGCTGAAGTTTTATAAGATTTTAGAAGGATTTCTACCAACTTGATGCTACAATTTTTCTCCAATTCCAAGGCCCTTGAAAGTTTAAGAAAAAAATAAAACATAAAAAAATGAATTTATGTTAAACATGTTATCTTCCATGTAGAACACTGCATGCACACCAGTTACTCCGGTTTCCTCCATCAGTAAAACTGGCACGTCTGTAAATGAAATTAGCTGTTGATCGGACAATAAGCCCTTAAAACAAACAAACAACAGCATGCACACAATCATACCTGGTCAGAATTATCAGTAGGGAGATTAAAGTGATAAACTTCTTGAAGTAGTCTATACTGAGTGTCTGTGTACATCTCTCTGAAAGGATTCTTAGTGGAGTAAAAGTCTAGATCAATGTCCAGAACTATAGGCCTGTTCTTGAACCCATCAAACAACTGTGTTAACTTCGTTATACAATCACTTGAGAGAATATCTGAAGATTTCTCTGTCAAGAGATTTCCTGGAGAATTTGTTGTTTCTACTGATTTAAACTTCTTACTCAGTGGTTCAGTACTGACTAGTTCACTACTTTGTATCATGTCACTGGATTTATCACAGATGCTGTCTTGGTTTACCCTAATGTTATTTGATACCTCTTTTCCCTGTGGTATATATGTTGCTTGTGACAAAGTCTCTTGACTTGCATGTTGTTCACATTTATCTCCCTTTGACAACACATTTTGATCAGACTGTTGTGAAGATTTATCTCCCTTTGACAACAGTTTTAGATCTTGCGCATCACAGTTATCTCCCTTTGAAAACATTTTTTGATCAACCTTTTGTTCACATTTATCTTCCTTTGATAAAATTTTTTGATCTGTCTTCTCATAGTCATCTCCCTTGAGTGACACTGATGATGAATCCCTGTACTTGTTTTTGTCATTTGAAGCACAATTGTCCACAGAAGAACTGTCGTTATTGGTGGAGTCCTGACTTTTTGTCCAACCAGAAGGTGTGATTGTTGTCACAGTTAGTGTGACCGTTTGTATGTTCAGTAGCTGATCCAATGGTTTGTACAGCACTTCACTGACAAAATAATTCTCTTTACATGTAGTTCTAGAGGAAAAAAACATTAAATAACATTAAAATGGTGGAGTTAATTCTATTCAGATTTTTCCACTTAGAAATGAAAACTATAAAATTTTCGAGGCATGCCACATTAGAAGTGTTATTAAAAGATGCATATTGATAAATCTAATTTGATATTTTGGAAAGAAACATTGTCAACATTTAGAAATACACTAGCTCAACTACTGGAAGTCTGCAGAATCACATTCAAATGACAGGCTTTTTCTCAGGTAAATTTTAGTCAAAGTATAATTACAACTGCTAGATAGCCATCTTAAGAAAATACATGCTAAAGCAAACTATACTGTAAGACTTAATATATACACTGGTATGAGCCCTTACTTTACCTTATAAAACCTGTTTTTACACACTTGCCAACATGAAATGTGATAGTTTTGTCTTGAATCTGTTCACACCATGGAGGTTTGAGCCATACAATGTCACGTATATGTCCTGCATACACCAAGGGTAAAATCCAATTCTCTATACTGGTGGTTCTGTAAAAAACAAAAAACAATATTGAAATAAATTTAACCAAGAAGTTGGTCAACATGAATGCCAAGCAAAACTAAGCAAATCCAAGGCAAGGTAACATGTAAACTAAATATGCTGAACCAAAGTCATCTAGCACATGGAAAATAAGAATTTTAGGTATAGGAAAGGTCATCTAAATCTCTGACCCAGAGACCCCAAAAGTAATCCTACGCAATTGCAAGGTCTTTGCAAAAACAACCTATATACGGTACTAGGTTTAATGATTCTAGGCTAAATAATTCATGAGTAATGTGTGAAATATGATGCTCTATTTATAGTAAGGATGACCTTAACCTGTGACCCAATGACCGCTAAGGTAATCCCAAGCAATTAGAATTACACTAAGTTTGATTATCAAATGTCAAATAATACATAATTATCAGATAGTGTGTGGAAACTAAAATTCTATGTACAGTAACAATGACCTCAATCTTTGACCCAGTGACCCAAAAAGCATGTGTGATGGCTTTGCCAATATGGAGAATGGAGTTATATCTCTCTTGTTGTAAAGATCATCAAATTTTCCTAAATAAATGCTTTCATCCCACAATTATAACCATGTAATTAGTATCTTATGCAAAACATGTACTTTGGGCCCTGCAGTGGTAAAGTCACTAAAGAATATATGGTTCTAATTTTGGTTTTTCTCATCTGATACTTCACTAGGTCACAATAACCTGACACTGAGCCAACCAGTCCAACTCCAACCCAGTAATGCTGAGCACCTAGCAGGGAGCGAGAAGATTACTTAATTTTAACGTCTTAGGTTTGATGCAGCCATAGACTGGAATAAAACCAATGCCTACCGGATCACGAGGTGAATGCTCTTCCTCTGAGCCAGTATATACAAATTTAATTTTTTATGTAACTTTATATTATAATATTTAGATTGGAACTAAAAACCATCTGTTACTATGTACAGATGTTATGGAAGCCATTAGGGATTATATGGATGATTTGGATAAATATCTACACTATACTCATAAAGAATTTGTTTGTCGAACACATCATCAGCCTTCATCTCCAGTGGTATCAGCATATCAGGATGCGAGTCAAAGTGAACAAACACAATGTCTGACGTAGGCAAGTGTCTACTTCCAATGGATCGATGAATAAATGGTACAACCTTCAAATATATAATTATATATAAGTCAAAAAAATGATATTGATATATAATTGATATAGCAATAATCAGTTTAATGACATGCTTGGATGATCATATCATTAGTTTAAATCCAATCATATAAGCTGTTAATAATTTAGTTCATGGGAAAGCATTAGCAGGCGAGTTTAACAACTTCTGGTTCTAAAACCATGTTGACAATATTAATTGGCAAGAATGTCGAAATGATTTATGTGTTTGAAACTACTTGTACAATATGCTCAAGGATCAATTTCCATTTTATGTCTGATTTTGCTTTTACAAAAATGTATACACTTCAGAACCATTTGTAATCAAAACATTTATTTATGTTGTGTTGCTAACAATACTGTTAGTCTGTTACAATAAGGCAATGATACAATCTAAATTGTTTCATATAAATGTTCCAGCAGATTAATTCAACTGCAGAATTAGTCTGCTATAATGAAATTTTGATAATTTATAAGACTCCAATTCAAATAAAAACAAACCAGAGTCTTATATTATAAGGCTAACAGTTTAAATACAGTGTGCAGTAAGATTTCCCGAATACTGGCACAATCTATACTATAAGTCTGCATTGCTCAATTTCTTCCTAGATGAATTCCGGAGATATATTTACCATTAATCCTTCTGGCTAGTATTAGATCAACTGAGGATAATAGATTCTTATATTTAATCTCAAGAATTAATGAAATCAGTACTATAATAGATGTTAATGCATGTAATCCAAGACTTAGTTATTATAGTTTGAACTATCCAACTCAAACATATTTATTATTTATAATTTTGGAATTTTTTGGAGTTAAAACGGTAGTTTAAGAGTCAGATAGTTTAGGGTTAGGTTATCAGTGTCATTTCAAGTTTGAGACAATTCCCACACATATTACCATATTATTATATTTAGTTACACAGTGTGTATCGAATATAATTGCTGACTATACTCTTTTTATTTTGAAATTTATGATTATGACATTAGTTTTCATTGTAAGTTGTAACTTCAATAAATTTAAAAAAGAGGGGAGATCACTCTGTCGAAAACCCTGTATTGTTTACAGTAGACAGGCAACAGGGGTGATAACTAGAATAGGCCAAGGCATGTGCATTTATACAATTCAATAACTGACAGTGTATGGAAAATACAGTCAACACATGGCGCTTCTTATCCATGGCAACCATTATCTCAGAAGTTTGTTGGAGGTAAGATGTATTTATTTATTATGTATGCATGCAAGCAGGTGTCGTTTTTGTCAAGCAAATAATTATAAGATTAGCGGGTAAAAAGTTGACAATTAAATGAGGTCGCAAATTAATAGGGCCAGAGGATGATAATTAAATACTGTTGCAACTTGGCGTGGAAAAAAGACAATTTTAATGAAGTGAAAAGACGACAAATTAGGTCAAAAATTAGTGGGCAAAAAGATGCCTAAAAATGGCTAATTTTTTATGTGTCAAGAATGATCTCAAAAGATCACTTAAAGTGAAAAGACGACAAAATTAGATCGTAAATTTGCAGGTTATTCTGTTGTCTTTTCATCTAAATTCTGTCAACTTTTCACCTCATTGAATTCTTTTGTCTTTTCTTTTTTTTAGCAGAAAGAAAGACGAGAGAACGCAAATTATTGTTCTATATTTTCAACGCAAATTGTTGTTCTAACTTTTAAGCGCGCTGTGGTCTTTTCCAGTTAAAATCTGTCGTCTTTTCGCCCTGAAATAAAAAAAAATTTGATGACACAATTACGCCTCCATAAATAGATCTATACTATATCAATGAATGACTACTTTTCACTGATACAGTTTAGATCTATTTTATAATTAATGCCTCCATTGGGACTGTGTAGTGAACTGTCACCAATCAATTTTAGTACTATACTAGTAGGTAAAATAAAAGAAAATTTTTCAAACTATTTGTTTCCAAATTAGACACAACCTCATTATGATCTTCCACAATATACAAAGGCAAAACTTCATATTTCTTAATTGCTTTCGTCGTCATTGCAAATATGTTTCTCACTTCAGAAACGTATCCAACAGGTCTGCCGGAACCCTTAATCGTTTTTAAAATTGTGCACTAAAAATTGGTCTTAATCTCATTTGGGTTTTACATCAAAGGTTTTAATATCAAGCTTTCGAAAGACTAATATGAAGTTTAAACTTGATTATGCCAGGGAAAATGGCTGCACGTGTGTCTTGCGGAAGAGATTACCATTGTTGTCCGGACATCAATACAGCATTGGATGATGCTTGTAAATCGGGGTAAGCACATTCAGTATTCCTTGTATCATTTGCGGTCACTTTGTATTACATTGTCCATACTTTGATGTCAGGAAAAGCGTTGACATGTGTGGCTGCATGCTGTGTGTCCGATCACGATCTGTTGTTACAATCACGATCATAAATCTTAATATGTAGAACTTAACTTGCACCGCTGTACTTACCACTGCACTCACAAAAATTAAAACTACACTCTCTCATTCTTAATTGCAAATATTAACTTTATGGATTTAATTTGCACGTTGTGCCATGCAGACCAGAGTTCATCACACTAATTAAGAGAGTCCTTATTCCTGACGAATTATAGTCGTTTCGGCACCAACGAAAGTCGTTTCAACACCTTACTTTATATGCATGCAAAAGTAAAAAATTAAATTCAAATTTCGGTTATTTATATGACTAAAATGAATGTTTATAAACAAACAGAGTTTGTTGAGTACCATGTTACGTAGTACAGGTGACCGTCGCGGTGGCCAGGTGGTGCCATATCCCAAGACATTAAAATTAGACACTCTTCTTGCTCCCTGCTTAACATGCAGCATTAATAGGTAGGAGAAGGACTGGTTGGCTCGGTGTCAGTATAATGTGACCGAGTAAAGTATCATGTAAATGTGTCTGCAGCGTGATATTTCAGCGAGACAGCACTATAAACGTATTGATATGACCTAAAAAGAGTTAAAAGGGACGCTAAACCCCAGTAAAACAAACAAACGTTTAGCACAGGCACTCTACACGTTAAGCCTCATTGCATAATACACAAGGTAATAAGTTCTTTTTTACATAGTGTTGCACTCCCTAATTTATCCTTACTTTACACTTATAAACATTTTCCTTCTTTGAGTTGAGGTAAAATAGACCACAACTCACCCGATGTTGATTTCTTTATTTTATAAGGTCTACAATTTATAAGGCATACTAATTTTCCTTCTTTGTATATTTTTAGATTTGACTTTGTTTGCTTACCAATCGTAAACCCAAGATACAAACGTGAGTTTATCTATGGACCAGCTAAAAACAGACCTGGAGCAGTTACCAGATCTGACCTAGTACTCACTGGTCATGGTAAGAGTTATGATCAGAATTTGTTTAAAATATCAGACTCTTGCACCTCTTATATATATATATTTATATATATATCTTATGAAATTTTTTGCAGTGGTGCAGAGTCGTGACACATTTTTTCAACTAAGTGTACACTTTCTGTGAAACTGATTGAGGCCATCTCTGACTGAACCATGTGACAATTGTGCAATGTATTTCTGTCATAATTATAAGTGTTATGTCATGTATGACAATTTAATTACCTTCAATTAATATGTGATTACAAACAAAGATGGCTGTAACCATCTAACTTAATCAGAACTGATCAAATTAGTAACAGTTGATAATTTAACATACTCTATTGTACCGGTAGCTATAATCATTTGCATGTATATCGTATTTCATGCTTCCAGATTGGAACACCTTGATTGTTGGAAAAACGTCTCCATGGATACAAATGGATTCCAGAGTTGATGTTATACGTAAAAACTCTGAAGCTGTAAGTTTCTAATGCAACTAAAACCACAGTTAAGTGAAATAGAGATAAAGTTGTGTTTGCACCTAACACAGTAAGTGATTTTTCTTTACATTTTCAAAAGTACCTGTGATTTTCCAATTGGTAAATTAAAAAACAAAATTAGCAAACAACACAATAAACTCTTCTTCTTTAATGATATTTGGGTTAGAAAAGAGCTTAATGATATGTTATATTAACATCTATTTTAGGTGTGCACATAAACTTTGCATTTAGAGTTCACCTCTTCTTAGTAAGGGGAAAATACACATTTATTTTGAAAAAACATAGTTTTAAATTTTCAGTGGAAAGAGTCTTTATAAGGGTGTCTATTTATACTAAAAAAAATCAATTTAGAATGAACTGCAATTTTGAACTTTCTTTGTAGGCTTTCAAAGAGGAATTAGCATTTGCCTCTCATCTTGGTCTTCCTGCAATCCTAATACAGCTTAAGAACGGCAACATCAGCAATGTAGCTAGGTGTCTCAACCAACAACTCACCTCCAGCTACTTCCAACAGGTTTGAAATCTCTCTTAAAAATGGAGTCATAGTATGAACATTGTATGTAGCATTTTGATTTAAATCATTATTCCAAGGAAAAAACTTTTTTTTTAAACTTTTTTGTCCCCAGACAATTGAGAGAAAATGAGGATGGGGAGCCTCAGCTTATCTCTTCACACATCAGCACACTTTCATTACAATGCATTCTGCATTTTCATACCGTTCACATAATTACAAAAGAAAACGAATAACATTAAACTTAATGGATATGTTCTTGTGAGTTTGAAAATGCAGCTACATTTATTCTGTGTTATTAAAGAAATTAGAATTTATTATTTCAGTGAAGATGTTTAAATGGAATGAAAGTTCACTAAAATATGGAAAAATCGTGAGGACAAAATTACCAGAATAAGTTTACCTGTAGTATATCAAGAAATAATCTACATAAATATTCCATGGAAAGATTACATTTGTTTAGCATCATAATTGATATTTTTAACAGCAATATTGGATCCAAGTGCCATTAATGTCTGCCAAAGACCAAGTTGAGAACTTGATAGAGGGAGAAGAAAAAGATGATGATGATGATGAAGAAAATTATGAGGATACGTGGAAATGGTCAGTAGATAAAAATACGCTGAAGGATTTGAGTAATAAGAAATGATCGAACAATTAAGTATTTACTCTGTCAGATCTTTTAACTTATTTTTGGCTGAGGTTCAGAAGTTGTAGACTTCTGGCCTTGTCCTTAGCTGTCGCGAAGCGTGAGAAAATCTGCACTCTGCCAATTAAACATTTCAGAAAAAGGTCTGTTCTAGTTACGTTTGTTTTATATAAATGTCTTCTTTTCAGCTTTTCAAACAAACCATTATACTTTTTACATTAATTTGTGTATGTCTTTCCTTTCTTCTCTTCTAAAAACCCTGCATTGTGTATTCCTTTCAGCAGTATTATTATAAGTGTGTATGAATACAGATGTAGATCTATTTCATTCATAAATACAGCCTATAGTAAATTGAATGAATGAGGTAGTACCCTCG
>JAUMGZ010180657.1:0-14049 GCA_032359645.1 Pododesmus macrochisma | reverse complement strand
CAAAAGGGGCTTAATGCTTTGATTTGTAGTAACTTTAGGGCATGGAGAACCAACTTTGTTCAAGGCGTGACCCTAGGTCAAAAGTATTCAAATACCAATCCAGCTGGATGTTTGTTTGTAAGCTGTCACAGAAAATTACCGGTATATTACCTTTTTGATATTGATTCCTATGAAATTCCTGTGCCATACACTATTTGTCAAATTCCTAAATTTGTCATTATTACTCACAGTTTATGACACCTGGACAAAGTCCAAGTAGACATTTGTTATATCAATTTGTACTAATTCATCTTTGCAATTGTGTTACATCAATTTAAATGATTGTATCTTTTAGATAATTGATAAAATAATTTTTAACACATTTTAATCATAAGGTTGATCCAACTGAAGAAAAGCCAGCAGTCCAACAGGAATCAGCAGGAGGAATTGTGGGAGCATTGGCACGAGCTTTGGCAAACCGACAGAAACATATACAAGGCTCAGGTACTACAGTCACATCTTACTTAGTATATTTATCTGAGTGTAAGACAGTTGTCAGTACATTTCTACTATCATTTCATTTACTCATGATTGTTTTTTGTACCAATAGATTGTTACAAGCTATTAAATAATATATGTTACTTCAATACATTCAAACAAGGTAATAAAACAAAAATGTGTTAATAGCATGTATTTGTAATATGCAGGTCAAGTTTAAAAACTTAACTTGTTGAATACTCTTCAAAATTTTAATCAAAAACAAATTACTGCTAAAACCAATTATGTATGTATTTGTATTGCATATATGTATGGTTAATTTGTTTGGTTATAATGGACTTTATAGCAATTGTTTATACATTTTGTAAATGTTGAATTTATATGGTGTCATTAATTTTTAAATTCAGATGATGAGACTGATGATTCTGATGATGATGTAACTGATGATGATGAGTGGGAGGACTAAGATATGAGATGAAGCAGACTGGACTTAGGTCTAATAATCAGAATAGGGACCTCTTTATCATGAAATAGCAGAGTGTAGCGTGTTAAGGACTAGAATAAATTGACTTACTTTTATATGCATTGAAATACGTGTATACTGATATTTATATTATATATATTTAGAATATAGTTTTAGATGAAACTGAAAAATTCCAAGACTAAATAAGTGCTACAATATCATGCATACTACTAACTTTCTATGTGATTAATAACGCATTCCATTTTGAATTATATTCACCAAAAACGCAGTGGTCAAGAAAATAATCCGCTTTGTATACAATGTTTTTATGTTGTTTCATTTGTTGTCTATCCTCGAATGGAAGCTATATGTTACCTGGTAATTGTTGTCTATTGAATGGAAGCTATATGTTACTGTGTAATATCTATCCTTGAATAGAAGCTATATGTTACTGGGTAATATCTATCCTCGAATGGAAGCTATATGTTACCTTGTAATTGTTGTCTATCCACGAATGGAAGCTATATTTTACTGTGTAATATCTATCCTCGAATGGGAGCTATATGTTACCTGGTAATTGTTGTCTATTGAATGGAAGCTATATGTTACCTTGTAATATCTATCCTCGAATGGAAGCTATATGTTACCTGGTAATTGTTGTCTATCGAATGGAAGCTATATGTTACTGTGTAATATCTATCCACGAATGGAAGCTACATGTTACCTGGTAATTGTTGTCTATTGAATGGAAGCTATATGTTACCTGGTAATTGTTGTCTATCGAATGGAAGCTATATGTTACTGGGTAATATCTATCCTCGAATGAAAGCTATATGTTACCTGATAATATCTATCCTCGAATGAAAGCTATATGTTACTAGGCCTGGTAATTGTTGTCTATCCTCGAATGGAATCTATATGTTACCTGGTTATTGATATAACATCTTAAATGCTGTAAATCAAGAAATGTTTCCATATTTTGCAAATAGAAAATGCTGCAAATCTCCACAAAAAGATGGAATATTGATATTTTTAGTTTCCTAAGATCCAACAAATCTATTGGCAAGGTTTTGTATTTGGTCATTTTTCAACATTAAGCCTTACATGAATAATAAGTACATGTACAAAATTTATTAATGAATGTCCTGAAAAAAGAATCTACAGTCAGTTCATCTAATGTGCTTACTTATACAGTGTATATTCTGTTCTGAATAATGGCATTCCACAAGACTGTCACATATTAATAATGTAAACATGTAATACCATGCTGTTCTGTGTTTTATCATATACTTACAATGCCTAAACTTTTTATTTATTTATTAAAAACACTGGGAAATTAGTTATGTTGTTATTGAATTTCTTGAGCTCAGAGTAAAGAGGCATGGCCTTAACTACCTATGAGGCAGCTGTGACAAGTGCCTTGGCTGAAAGTTTGCTAGATATCCTATATTAATAGTACAGTGAAGTCTCTTTACAACGACCATGTTTGTCATTGTAAAGAATTTGCTGCTCTAATGAATGCAAATTATAGTTGTATTGTAGATTTGTTTCAAATCTCTCGTCGTTGTAATGAGTTTGCTGTTATAATGAGCAAGAGACTGCAATGTATATCAATTTTAAGGGTATAACAAATTTGAACCCACTGCATTAGCTGTTCTGATACCCTGGTTATGGCCATGCTGTTATGGCCATGCTGTTATGATACCCTAGTTACGGCCATAGTGTTATGATACATGTACCCTAGTTACAGCCATGCTGTTATGATACCCTAGTCACGGCCATGCGGTTATGATACCCTAGTTACAGTCATGCTGTTATGATACCCTAGTTACGGCCATGCGGTTATGATACCCTAGTTACAGTCATGCTGTTGTGATACCCTAGTTACAGTCATGCTGTTGTGATACCCTAGTTACAGTCATGCTGTTATGATACCCTAGTTACAGTCATGCTGTTATGATACCCTAGTTACAGTCATGCTGTTGTGATACCCTAGTTACAGTCATGCTGTTATGATACCCTAGTTACGGCCATGCTGTTTTGGTTGTATGTTCCTTATTTTACTTTTTAACTCTGCACAGGTGAATTCTACTGATCATTCATCACCAATAAACTATCTTTTTCTCACATCTCCTTAGAAATGGTGAGATATGGTTAAAGAACCACTACAGAATTACTATTATAACTTCAAGTTCTAGTTGAAACTGAAATAGTGAGACCAACCCCTTGACCCTTGACCCCACAACCTAAAATAATCCCACATGACATATGTTCACAGTTTGACTTTAGTCAGGTTTCAAGAACAGGAATGAAATGACTTTTAATCCTGTGGCCACGAAAGCAATTCTAAACAAGGTCTTCACACTAGTAATACCTGTTCAGTATGTAGTAGTACTACCAGGTTTACGGAACAGGAGTTTATGCATGGAAATTGAAATTGTATGAACAAACACTGTATTTATCCTCTGTCCACAAGAGCAAACCCAAGCAAGGTAGTCACATAATGCATATGCACAATATGACTGAAATTGGCTTCAGGACAAAAGTTATTGCATGGAAATTAAAATTTTATGAACGGCCATAATCATGACCTTAACCTTTGACAATGTGACCCTTAAAGCAATTCTAAGAGGGGTCATACAAGTAACAACTTTGTAGTTTGACTGAATCAAGCTTCAGCAATAGAAGTTCCTGCACAGAAATGAAAACTTGGACCGAACACACAGCTATATTACAAGATCTCCTCTTTTTCACAAGTCTTTTGCATGTAGTATTAACAAGATTTTCAAAATGGTCGCTGGATTGGCTCTTTAATCCATCTGGACCAAAGTTCCCTATTCAAATTCCATCTGTCGTTGATACCAACTTTCATTTTTTCAACTTCTCTTCCAAAACCACTTGACTCATTTTAAAAAAAACTTGGTAAGAAGCATCCCAAGAAGAAGGTGATTCTGATTTGTTCGAATGAAGCCGCTCAGACTCCATGGAGCCAAAAATTGGGGAAAATTGACTCAAAATCTTCTTAAAAACATGAATTCATGGAGCTTAGTGCTTGCATATGTAGTAACCTTGGGGCGTGGAGAAGCATATATGTACAAAGCAAGACCCTGTGGTCAAAAATAGGTTATATGATTTAGGGTCAAAGTTAGGATTATTCAATTTGGTACACTGCACATATGTTAAATGTTCACATTTTCAACTTCAAACCATTGAACCAATTTCAACCAAACTTGTTGAAAGCATCTCTGGGAAAAGCGATTCAGATTTGTTTAAATGATGGGGTTGGCCTGCAAATCAAACCTTGAAAATATCTTAATTTAACCTATTATGGAAAAACGTGGTTCATTGTTACTTCCAACTTTAAACAAGTTTACATACATCAGTATTTGTTTTATTGGGGTTTAACATCCCAATTTGTGTATCAGTCATATCGAGATGGTGTCTGCTTTTAACAGTATGCAGTAATGGTGAGTTTATAGTGCTGTCTCCCTGAAATATCAAGCCACAGACACATTCACATAATACTTTACTCCTGCACATTATCCTGACGATTAACCAACCAGTCCTTCTCCTACCCAGAATGCTAAACACTTAGCAGGGAGAAAGAAGACTACCTAATTTTAACATCAAACAATATTCCTCATCAGATCAAGATGGGTATCAACACATGTTCTTTGTGTGGTATTTACTTCGAGAATCATCTCCTTTCTTATTTGTTTAACATCACAGGCTTTATTCTAATCTGGTGTATTTATTGTAATTTTAAAGTATAAATTATAAACTAGATGAAACTCGAAGGGGGGGGGGCTTTGTAGATACCCACGCTTTAATGTTCACCACCTTAAACACATCTACCCTGTGCATATAGCATGTAGGTGAAAGGTCAAGGTAGAGGTTGCAGTGACCTACTTTTGATACGCGACATTCCGCAATCTACACAAGTACCCTTATACTAAGTTTCATTACAATTCATTAAAAAACCATGGGAGATATGCTCCAGAAACTGTTTGGACACAAATATTCAATAATGTAGGTCAAAGGTCAAGGTAGAGGTCGCAGCAACCTTATTATGGTATGTGACACACCGCCTTCCACAAAAGTACCCTTGTATTAGATTTATGACAATACGTGAAAAAACATTGGAGATATGCTCCGGAAACCAATATTCAATAATGTAGGTCAAAGGTCAAGGTAAAGGTTGCAGTGACCTACTTTTGGTTTGCGACACACTGTCTTCCACACAAGTACTCTTATACTAAGTTTCATTACAATATATGAAAAAACGTGGGAGATATGCTCCGGAAACTGTTCGGACACAAATATTCAATAATGTAGGTCAAAGGTCAAGGTAGAGGTCGCAGCAACCTTATTATGGTATGCGACACACCGCCTTCCACACAAGTACCCTCATACTAGGTTTCATTACAATATGTGAATAAATATTGGAGATATGCTCTGGGAACTGTTCGGACGCACGGACAGACAGACAAGGCAAACACTATATACCACCTACTTCGTTGAAGCGGGGGTATAATAACGCATGGAATATTTTGACAAAGTTACAAGGTCACGGGGTAAGAGATCAAGGTCACTTACACTTTGGAAGCCTAAAATGCAAATTTTCGCAAGAGCAGGAGAAATGATTGTATACACAGATATATCTGAGAATTGTAAGAAAATGGGAAGAAGATTTTAACAAAGTTTAACATTATGGGGTCCAAGGTCAAGGTCAATGGCACTTTGGAAGACAGAAAATTTCAATTTTCTCAAAAACAGTAGATTATTGTATACACATATATACATGTTTTAGAGAGAAAAATCACAAACACACAAAAATGTTATCATACACCGCACAATGAAAATATTATTGTACACAGAACCACGTCCTAGAAATATTGACGGCCACCGAAAATGTAAATATACACAAAACCCCACCTTATAAATATTGCTGGCCAATACAAATGTTATTGTACACAGAACAGAACCTAGAAATAGTGCAGGCCAATACAAACGTTATTGTACACAGAACCACACCCTAGAAATAGTGCAGGCCAATACAAATTTTATTGTACACAGAACACAACCTAGAAATAGTGCAGGCCAATACAAACGTTATTGTACACAGAACCACACCTTATAAATATTGCAGGCCAATACAAATGTTATTGTACACAGAACACAACCTAGAAACAGTGCAGGCCAAAGAAAACATTATTTTACACAGAACAACACTCTAGAAATATTGCAGACCAACAAACATGTTATTGTTCATCAAACACAGGTCTGAAAGGGGACCATGCAGGAAACATGTTCATCAAATTACATGAAAATCTGACCAGCGGTTCTTTACAAGAAGTTGAAAATAGGTTAGCCAATCAGAAGCAACAGTGGCCATATTGGATGGAATTTGGCAAAATCAAAACACAAATCTGAAACGGGGACATGCAAGGAACATGTACATTAAGTTTCATGAAAAACTGACCAACCGTTTTGACAAGAACTTGAAAATGTCTCAGTCAATCAGAAGCCATGACAGCCATATTAGATGGAATTCGGCAAAATCGAACACAAATCTGAAAGGGGGACATGCAAGGAACATGTACATCAAGTTTCATGAAAATCTGACCAACGGTTCTTGACGACGACAGACAGATTGGTATAGGAAAAGTCCACTTTGACTTTGAAAAAGTCAAGGGGGACTAATAAAAACAGTTACTGATTGCAATAGATAAATAATAAATAATAACAAACCAACATTAATCAAATATGATTACATATTATCAATGGCAATATTCAATTTAGCCCTTAATATAGATTAGAACTTCATTGAATTCCATAAAAATACTAGCTAATTACTAGATATTTATATATATTTATGTAACAGTTCCTTTTTCTTGTAAAAAATCTTTTTCTTCATGTGCAGGGATTTATATTATATCACATAATTTTTTCAGACAATAATAAAAATATGATCACTAAAATCCTGCAAAATATTAATACAAATACATATAAGTAAAATAAAAGAATACTATATTTAAAATACAAAACTAGATCTTTTTAACAATACACAATTATAATACACCTTTTTCACGCAAGCCCATCAAACTGGATATTTATATCAAACAAAACAGAGAAAACATATATTATAGTTATGTGAACCACATAAACTAGAACATCAACAGTGGTCTTTGTTAGAAATCTGGCCTCAGTTACTTAAAGATGAAAGAAATCATATACCAGGAATTAATTTACTGTTCTTGGTTAGAGAAAAACGGTCTATGATAACATTTGATGGCCCATTCCTGTTTCTTTGTTAAGTAACTTTGCCTTGATTATTAGAAAGTAACATAAAAAGCTATTTCCATCTGACATACATGAAGCATCTACAACTCACATTTATAGCAATCTTTCATTACATTCTTTATATCATAAATTTAGATAAATATGATTAATATATTAATTGTTAACTTATTTACATGTATATAGGTTTATTGGTTGGTTTAAAACAAAATAAAGTAAAACCATGCAATGACCATATTATGAAGAAAAAAATTCTGTGAGGACTTATTGTAGAAATGGACAATAAAAGGCCGATAAAAGGTGACTATAAAATCTAATTAGAAGCAAACAAAAATTACAGTTATTTGCAAACCTTTATATCAAAGTTAGAATAACAAGTACAGTCGAGACAGGCAATGTAACCCTCTTGTAACAGGTACATATTAATTTCAAACAAAGTATTCAGTTTTCATACAAAAATAAGAAATTTTCATCAAGCATCACACTGAGGACTAAACTATCCCCTGTTCTCACAAGTAAAATCTTTACAGCAAATGAACTATAACTGTACTTAAAACATAACAGCAAATGAACTATAATGGTGTGGTGCGTTGAAATGTTACAGCAAATTAACTATAATTGTACTTAAGAAATGTTACAGCAAATGAACTATAACTGTGAACACTCCTGTTGAAGTTGCATTACAAGATTTATAAAAGTTTTAAAAATATCAATTTGTAGAAGTGCAACATAGTTTTACCAGAGTGCATGTAAACAATTTCACACTCTCTCATCACAACTCTACAGCAGTGCAATAATTGGTTCCCTTACATTGCTTCACAGCTTTGTTATATACCTCAAGTAAGAGACAAGGGCACCTCTGTCTTTAAGGGGGAGGGGGGGGTGTCACCCAGTGTTATTAACATAACTACAACTTGCCCTATAGGACTAATCCTTTAGCACAAATAGTATGCAGCTGGATTCCTAACCTAGTGGTCCCAGATTTTAATCCAGGCAGGGTCAGTTAATAATATTTCTGCCTATGTTACATATAATTATAAATAGTCAAGATACTTAACTGTTAATGTGATTTCACTGATGCTTGACTTGCTATTGTCCATTGATAACATTTTTCTAGTTTTCAATTAAACGCCAATCCAAAATCTTAAATACTGTGGACTCTTATACATAAGATGTTAACCTTTTCTGCATTGTACATGGTTGTGTTTATGTTCATTTTTTTATTACCATTTGATGCATTCAAATTGCATGGTTGAGATGTCTGACGCAGTGTCTTAAACTCCTCCCATAAAAAGTTTGAACTATAACATTATTATGACTTTTTGTCAGTGGAAATGATTGACATGACTTGCCAAGCATACGTAAAGAATGATTTTGAAAGTCGAAAAACCAGATTACCTATAAGATGTAATTTCAATCAAAGAGCATTCATGGTTATAGTTCGTTTGCTGTAGAATAAAACTTAATATTTCAACAAAGCATGAAATTAACAATAATCCACTCATATGAAGAAAATTATGTAAATCTTTGGTAAAAAAATTAATGCACCAAGGTACTGCAATAACATGGGGGGAAAACTTTCACACTGTTGTGTGTGTCATGCAATAAAATGAAAGTTCTGTATCCATGGAGCTTTATATATACATTGTAGACTGCATGAACAACAAGCAGAATTACAGCACTTAATAATTAGGAATGTGAAATAAGTAAGATCGGCTCAATACCAATCAATGCCAATGGCTAAGTGTTGAAGTTAATCTTGTTTATATATTTAAGTTGCAATAGACATACCAACAAAAATATAGCACTTTAATAGCATAAAGGTGTACATAGTACATATTGTAGAAATAACAGATCAGAATGCCTCGTTCATCAGATCAAAGTTTCTCATTCATCAGATCAAAGTTTATCGTTCATCATATCAAAGTTTCTCGTTCATCAGATCAAAGTTTCTCATTCATCAGATCAAAGTTTATCGTTCATCAGATCAAAGTGTCTCCTTGACCAGATTAGAATGTCTCACTCATCAAATTAAAGTGTCCTTATCATAAGATCAGCATCTTGTTCTCATCAGATCAGAGTGACCATTCTTCAGTGGCCTTTATGGTGCATGTAAGACATTCTATTTAAATCATTAACAACCAGATCAGTGTCTTGTTCGTCAGATCAAAGAGTCTCCTTCCGTCTAAAACTAATCAGTGGTTCAGTTTCACTGGCACTTCGGTGACTGTGCGTTCTTGAAGTTGAAAAGTTGACACTTCCAATATCTAGATGTGTATAACCATCACGATTTAAAAGTTTATTCCAACATATAGCCTGTTTTGGAAACCCCCAGAACACTACCGTGGTAATCACAGCTTGAAGAGGGTTAAAAAATGCCTAAAATAAAAAGATTTTATCATCAAGGAATCACAGGATAAATCAATCATTAGTATTCAAAGACATGTATACAATACGGCCAATCTTATTATTTAGTTTTGTGAAGTACTTTTTCCTGAAATTTGTCAATTAGTAATATTGTGAAAGAGTAACCAAAGCACATGTGGTGCTTACAGTATCATTTATAACTTATTGTAAATACAGTCAAGTTTTATTTTGTTTATTAAAAGGTCTTCTTCACTAAAAACCATTAAGAAAATGCAGTTATCATGGTATGAACTTCACTAAAGTTTTCAAAAAAATGCCTTCATTCTGAAGTTATTATTTGCATGATTGTAACAAAAACTACTGGAAGTGTTTGATGCAAACTTGAACATGCAATATAAGAACTGCCACAAACCATAAAGATCCGGGAAGCATACAAGGCATCCTCTGTAATGTCTTGTAATGACATCTGTAGAATCGCATGGATAATATTTGGCAGCCAGCTGTCATATAAACAGTAAATATATACTTTATACTTTATTAAAATACTCAAAACAGCATTATCATAGGATCTGTTTAAAGGCATTCAAAAGATATATGTATAAATGTACCCTAAAATATTTTACGCTTCATTTAGACTTGAAATCATTGAAATTTATGTTGGTTTTTTTGACTGAGAATAGATAGGTTTTCAGTTGTCAGTCAATGAATGTGTAATAAACAAAACTAAACATATTTTATGGAAATAATATACAGCTCCTGCATCAATAGCACAGTCAATTACAGGAAAAGCAAATCATTTGGGATTTTAATGACAATAATATCAAAATTATTGAAACAAGATTTATCCTAAAGTATTGAATTTTTTACACCCAATGGTTTTACCTAGATGATACTTTCTTCCATTTTTCTCACACTGACTGGTTGAAAATAACTTGAAGAATATATAATCAAGATTAGATCACAACACGACAATAAATTTGATATAACATTTATTTACAAAACTATAAACAACCTTCAACCACAACACAGACAAAAATAATTGGCGCAATTTCCATGGGCTTTCTAGATTAAGTCAAGGTTTTCCTTAATTACTGAACAAAAGAATTTAACATAAAACATTTCCTTGAAAATCTGTGTCTGTATGCCATGGACCATGATGGCCGAACAATAAAGTATCAAAAAATAGGCTAAACCCTGTTTAATTATAGGAGCAATTTGCTGACGGTGTCAGGCCAGTGTCCAAAGCTGGGCCAAACATCCTTTAGCAATTGGGGGCTGACACTGAACAGAACATTGAGCAGAGATATAAAATTAGATTCTGAGAAATTAATTAAACTTTTGAGATACATGTGTCTGGCCATCAAAATCCTGTTACTAAAAATAGCTGTCTGTAAAATGAGGTGAGAAATGTAGCTCTAACATGGATTGTCTAAATACATCTATACTAACTTGGACCTTTGTCTGAATGTTGACAATATAATTGAGAAGATTGGTTGTGCAACGTCTACATTAATATTGATGCCTAGGAATACTGTCACTTTAGGGTAGCAATATTTACCATTGTTATCTTAAATTTGGGGATTTTTGAATTAAGAAAATAAAAGGCAACACCAGATAAAGCAAAGAATGATATCCCAAACCAAAACTAAACAGCCAATGTATACTGTATCAAGTGTTGAAATATGAGTGGTCAGGACGGGGATGGTGAAGGTATGTCAAAATGGTGTCACACTAGCTATTGTATAACTGTGAGATATGCTGGAGACAAATATCTGGTCATATGACAGTCTTTGGCATCTTGTATTACCTAGTTACGATAATTAAAATGAGTTTATCCAATAGACACTGTACCATCTGACCTACTGTATAACCTGACGATGGTAGTAGTAGAGCTGTGTTGTTCCGTATAAACAAAATTGTTGCATTCTATAAATCCCAACAAATAAAAAGAAGTAATGGGTGAACCCTATTTAGAAGTTATAAAAGATAAAGCATACCAGTACTTATAAAATAAAATCTTACCATATGACAAAACTGGTAATGATGATGATAAATTTGAGATGGATGGCATCAACAAGTTTACGTTCACTTGATGTGTATCGACCATGCTGCCATATTAATGCTTTTTTGGCTGAAAATAGAATTCATAAACACTGTAATGTTTGTTTTCAGTTTAAAGAATATCCACCAACAATATATCAAAGCCAAGATTCATGATTAAATATATAAAGACCATATCTTTATGTGATAGAAGGAACTGATGATGCTACCTAACATATACCTGTACAATAATATACAACTAAAGCCTACCTAGCAAGTGTCCTATGTTTGCAGTACATAAACGTTAAACATAACTAGGGTTTTACACAGAGAAAACTTGCACACAAATCATAAAGACAAAATATTTGTTACACCATACAATGGGGTTTTTGGTTCTAAAGCCAATTCTTGCAACTGTTCTGAAACAGCTACCTTATGCATAGGTCATAAGATGCTATGGTGGTTATTTGCAGCAGGCTTATTGTTCAAGTTAAATGATAAACATCTATAGTTGTTATAAGTAGTATCTTTCTACCTGTGTGAGCAGCAATGCATGACCAGTCAGTGAGCTGTGAAAAGCTGCTCACACATACAATTGTCACCTGTAGGTCATTTTACAAACCTTCCAATAACAACAAGAGGCCCATTGGGCCTTAACGTCCATCTGGATTAAATAGGCCTATAAGTAAATGTTTGGCATCTAAATAATTTTGACCCTAAGGTCATACCTTGAGCAAAGTTGGTTCCCATGCCCTAAAGTTACTACATACCAAAGCATTAAGCTTTAGGTCATCTTGTTTAAATGAAGATTTTTAAAATTTTCCTCATTTGGGCCCAAAGTGCACATGGCACCCCCTAGTAATTTTACAAATCTGCCAATAACAAATAAAAACAAAGTCTTAGTTAAAATACACATTTATTACAAAAATGAAATAATTTATTGAACATATAGTTCCAAATGAAGAATTGAATGTATCATCCAAAATTTCACAGATTGAATCTAATTGTGGTGTTGAAATGTCACTGGAAAGGGGTCTTGGGTGTGCTGATAGTCCCCAGCTAGGATCTACACCACCTTAAATGTATCTTCCCTGTGCACACAGCAAGTTCAATGTTGTACATGTAAAAATATCAGATATACAACAGAAACATGTGCACACACCAAGTGTCATTGCTGTAAGTGTAACAATATAGGAGATAAGCTCTGGAAACCAAGATTTTACATTATCTAGGTCTATGTAGAGGTCACACCCTCTTCAACACTTTTACTCACACACCAAGTGTCATCACTGTAAGTGAAATAGTGTTGGAGATGTAGAACAGAAATGCATATTTCATATCATCTAGTTATATCTAGGTTAGGTCAAAAGGTCAAAAGCTCTGGTTACATTAACTTTCTTATGGTACATGACAAACCCCCTTCCACACATATATCCATGCAATAAATGTCATTACTGAAAGTGTAATAGTGTAGGATATATATTGAAAACCAATATACAATATAATGTAGATCCAACGTCATGGTAGAGGTCGTAGTGACCTACTAATGGTACACAAAACAATGCCTTCCACAAAAGTATCCACGTACTTAGTTTCATTACTGTATGTGAAAAAGTAGGGGCGAAGTATGCTCCAGAAACCAATATTCAATATAATATAGGTCAAAGGTCAAGGTAGAGGTCGAAGTGACCTACCTATGATATGCCACACACACCCTTCTGCACAAGTAACCACATACTAAGTTTTATTATGGCATGTAAAAAGGTAGATGAGATATACTCCATAAAACAATATTCAATATAATGTAGGTCAAGGTAGAGGTCACAGTGACCTACTAATGGTACACATCCTAATGCTTACCATACATAAATGAACATACTAAGTTTCATTTCAGTTAATGAAAAAGTAAGGGAGATGTGCTCCGGAAACTTAAAGACAATCCCAAGCAAGGACACAGTCATGCACGAATGGACAAAGCAAACACTATATATACCACTCACTCTGTTGGGGTATAATAATTGAGTCAGTGCACAAATATAATAAATATAATTCTGGTCAACAAGACATCCTTACTAATAAAGAAATGCCTCTTGTCCAAGCCTTCAGAGTCAGGCCACAGTGCAACGACTATAATTCCTTACGTATGGTACATAAACAAGAGCTGTTGGAGAACAGCATTGCTCGTCTATTGAAAGCATTTTTGAAATTAGTGTGAATCACAATGGGGCCATTACATGATGTCCCATCTTAATCAACGGATCAGAAAACAAGAGGCCCCATGGGCCTTAACGGTCACCTGAGTTATCAATCTTTTCAAAATGTACTTTTTAGTCTTCATAAGTGTCAGTGGCCTTGACCTTGGACCCCATGACCTTGAAACTTTGTCAAAATATTTCTCGCAT
>JAUMGZ010180646.1:0-10497 GCA_032359645.1 Pododesmus macrochisma | reverse complement strand
GGGGGGGGCCCCCCCCCCCCCCCCCCCCCCCAACCCTCTCTCTCTCTCCTCATACACTCTGTTGTACTAAACTATTAACCTTTGCCACAGTCTGTCAGACTTTTTAGTCAGATAGATAAATGGTTTTGTTAATTCCAGTAAATATCTCGTGATTCTTTTATCAGCTTTACCTTAGCCGCGGGACTTCTGGTGATTCAGTGAAAGCGGTTTATGTCCGTTAATTCAACTCGACTGCACGCGCTGAATTTAAAGAGAAGTGCTTTATTGCAAACTAAGACCATTTATTCTCGATTCGTAATATATCGGTGTATATTTGTACACTGCATAAAACACCTACTGGTTAAATGTTCTCGGGCAATATCGATTTTAGTGTAGTCGATAAGTATTTACCGAGTACGCAGGCTGAGGTGAATATTATTCATCGACTCTTGTAAATATCCAAGAATAAACCAACGAAAGTCAATCAATGTTTTATTATACGACAAAGTCCCATCTACGACACTGTTAGTCATGGCAGTATAACTATACCAATGGGTGCGGCTAATTTTACCACCCAATATTGCGCCGAGGAAAAGACGTGCCACGTTTTCAATATTAGTTATTTTTATTTGGTGTTTTTTGTGTGTACGTAGATAAATTATGGATCAATTAACTAAAACACTCTTTAGCAGTTTCCTGCCTGATTAAAATTCCTTAAAACATTTTCACTAAACGGGTAAGATAAGTAACATACCAACACTATACAACTCACATATATGGAATATTCTATATTTATATCATCAAACTTTAAAAATAAATGTGCATCTTACATTGATAAATAACTATTTACAAAGTCAATTTGTTCGACTGGATTATTTGTAGATATCTAATCATTAATATTTGCTTAATGTCTAAATAATGACAATCAGGAAAAATCTAATTGAGATGACTTGACCTTGTGCAATACAATATGAAATATTAGAAATGTCAGAGAAATTTGTGAACTTATCATGCTGCAACATGAGGACTCATACTAAAAGTAGTGCAGGGGCCAAGAAGCTCGTTATTTGTCGGTAAACAGTCGGAACTTGATTCATGACGCCTTTTCTGGACTATATTAGACATATTACAACCATCAGTTTTTTGCGCTCAAGAATTCAAATACAGCGAACATTTGTTTCTTTTCCTTTAAATCAACATTATAACAGACCAAAAAAGTTACACAATTTATCAGTAGTTGGAAACACATTGCACTATGGTGCACTGCAGCATCTTTTATTGCACCTCGGACACGTTTCTGTTGTTATGATTGGTTCTGAGTAAGTCACGTGGTTACCCTCCATGAGACTGTAGAGGGTCAATACGCATATTATGGGGCAATATGGCGCCGACAAACATTCCTGTCGTCGCTTAACATGTTTAAATTCGTATTGCGGATGCAATTTGAAGTTGTGTCCCGTTTAACATGTTGGTAAGCTATGAGTTGGCGAACATACAACTTTGTTTCAATTTAGTTATCTCCCATTGTCTCATGAATATCTATGAGGTCTAGTTTCACTTTACGCATTAAAATGTTTACGTTGTGGTTATAAAATAGGATGAATACGGGGTAAATGCTAAAGGACGAGAAAGTTCCATGGTGCGATACATTCGTTATATGGTTTGCTACTGATCCCCTACAAAACTGTAGAGGGTCAGTAAAGTTCATAGGGGTTGGGGCATTTTATGACATATAGTAAGATTACACAGGTATGTCATAAGTGGTAAAAAAATACGTACCCTTGTTGATTTCCCTTCTAGAAAAAGTTTACCTTAAACTAAAATATGACGTCAATTCAGATGATATACTGTAATGTAGCAGATAAATGCAACATTAAAATACCATTAAATTTACACACTACCCTACTCCGAGTAAAACTGTCATACAATTGCAAGAAAGTAAGGAATGAAAATACACCATGCATTTTAAAGTACTCACAATAGCATGACCCAGGCAATAGATAGTTTATTACCTCATAATAGAGTTTTTAACGGTTTTTATTTTTTACTGTTTTGCCATTTTTTATTGTCCAAGTGTTCTATAACCTGGCAATTTTATGTTGCATTCGAACTGCTTTGTGATTGGTCGAAAGTATATCATAAATATTTATAATTATTCCATTTATGCTTAAACATGTAAGATTACGGTAATAAATCAGCTCTTCAATGTGTAGTCGGGCAATAGACCATAATGGTTTTTCCATCAATGTTCCCAGTACCTTGGGAAAAATATCCTGGTCTATTGCTTGACAGCAAATTAAATAACTATATATGTATACTATGTATTACCTATAATTAAACGTGTAATTGAACTGCTCAAAATGGCATCGACTTCAAACATGAAATTATCAAATTTCACCAAAGCAATAGAGATTCCTTTTTACGATGTTTCTGGCGTGCATTTATGTTTTCCGAAACTAAAAATAAAAAAGAAAATATAATTATAAATATATTTTTACAATTGTCATGTTTTCCTGTCAATGACACTACTGTAGTTGTGCTGTTGGAATGTCGCATCGCCGTCATGCAATTTCCGACAACCCATTGTTGTTCATGACGCATGAATAAAGAAACACAGAATGTCATGTCTTAGATAATGTGTTTTCAATCAACGAAATCAGCTATTTCTTTATTTTATTTTTGGTTTTTGTGTGTGTAAATGTTGTGATGTAGTTGGACAACGCTATTGATAGTATGTATCTTCTGACGCAAGATAAAATCGATATTGATGTTGTTCTAAATATAATTTAAGTGTAACGAACGTCATATTTCTAATATTTAATGTTTTAATTAGTGTCACTTAATGGTAAAGATCGTTAATACACTGCCAGTCACGAATTCTATTTTTATACATTGGTTTTAAAAACATTGAAACAGAAGACAGCATTTTATGTGCTTACCGTTTACATGTTAGTAATATTCTAAGAATTAACTTGTATGAAACATAGGATCTAAGAGTTTCGTGTCAAATGTTTGTATCTGAAAAACTGCAGACTTGCTGTGATTCAATAGAAATGATGTTAAAACGTACTATCGCGCCTTTTCTAGTTTTTCTAATTATCTAAATTAACAAAATATAGTCGATCGTTTTAGGTCATCTATTTATTTCGGACTCATTAATTATACATACATGCTATCAATTCAATTTCCTTTATTCACATAAACCATATATATATACAGTATAGGGATGGCTATCCGAGAACCAAGGGCGATGACCTATAAGACCAAAGAGAGTAATTATGACACATGAGTACTCACAATAATCACAGCCTACTTTTTGGGTGTTCCCTTGTACATTTTGTAGTCCAATAACTTTACTTTAGGCCTCTCAATAAAAAAAGACATATTGACGTTCATCACTGGGTCACCAAAGGGTATTTGGTTTGTGAATTACACGTCTTAGTTTTATGATAATTAGTTAAACAATTCTAAAAATATCAATATATGTCATATGAATCATAGGCGAGTCTTGTGAATTTTTGTAGTGTATACAAAACTCTAGCATTGTAATAACTCCTTGAGATGATGGAATCTGATGTGCCCGTATCGTATCATGTTGTGCTGTCATGTCGAATGTGTTTGTGGTGTGTAACAGAGGTTCCATATAATCCTCCTCTTCATTGTAGTGTACAGGCATTTTACGACCTGTATTTATGTCGCGCTTTTTCTTCATACAAGCTCGCTCAATGTGTCCTTCCTTTTGACAATAGCTACATACAGAGTTTATATGATAGCACCGTGAAGCGTAATGATCACCATTGCAACGGAAGCATGACTGTTTCTGTTTTGCCTGACGTGGGCCAGGCGGAGTGTTTGGAGTCTATTTAGGGGGCGCAGGTTTCTTGACGAGGTCTGGATTGAGGATTTATTTTGTTCACATTTTCACTCCTTACCCCTTGTACTTCAGCTGCATCCCGAGCTGCTGTTTTCATGGCAACTGGCAACTGTACTGCTTTCTCGAGGTCAAGCTCTCTCTCTGATAGAAGGCGTTTTTGTATAGTATCTTGACGAAGGCCAACCACAAGTCTATCTCGTAATGCGTTAGCTAAAATAGCACCAAACTGACAGTGTGTTGCTAGTTTACGGAGTTCTGCTACATATGTTAAACACAGACTCATCTGGACGTTGGTTGCGTTTATGAAAACGGAACCGCTCCGCTATAATGGATGGTTTAGGGCTGAGGTGGTCACGTAGGGCAGTGAGAAGGAAATTAAAATCCTTGTCAGTAGCCTTAGCAGGGGCTATACGGTTCTTAAATAGTGTATATGTTTTTGCACCAACCACACTTATTAATGCTGGCCCTTTATGGTCATTATCAATGTCATTAGCTAAGAAAAGAGATTGTAACCTCTCTTCGTACGATTCCCATGACTCGGTGGAGTCGTCAAAAGCATCTATAAAACAGTGACAACAATTTCACGATGGTCATGATGTACAAAACCATTCCCAATAATAATACAAAATTGTCTTCCCAAAATTTAAAATGTACGCGTAGAACAACCCAGTTCTCATCAGCAAAGGTGACGTTATAATAGATTTATAGAATTAAATATTATCAAAAGACAGACTGACTGACTGACTGACTTACTTTAATTAAAGAAGCCAAAATATTCACCAAACACAAAAAATTAGAATACAGGCAAGTATGAAACTGTATCTTCTTATAGGTCCGAAACTCAAAAATAACTGGCAGAACGTTATGAATCGGGAATAAATGATGGCACAATACAACCCTAGGTAAAATAAAAGTGAATGCAAACATTAACTCTCAGTCGGCTGACCTCAAATAACTGGTTGTACTGCAAGATGGACCACCCTTACTAGGAAGAGATTGGCTCTCTAGGCTACGACTTAACTGGCAAATAAGTCAACTCTGAATGACCTACTCGATACCCACAAGGCGTTGTTTTCTCCAGGAATTGGTAAACTCGAGAATATTAAGGGTACAGTGACTGTTGATACTGAACCAGTATTTCTTAAGGCTCGTACTGTCCATACTCACTCAAATCAAAAGTGGAGCAAGAACTTGACAAGTTACAAGCAGAGGGAATCATCGAACCTGTCGCTTATAGTCAGTGGGCTACGCCAATGGTCCCTGCTGTGGAGAAAAATGGAAACATTAGACTTTGTGGTGACAAAAAAAGTGATTGTCAATCCTGTTATGTGTGTGGACCAGTATCCTCTACTGAAAATAGAGGACATGTTTGCGAGTTTAGCCGGTGGGGAAGAAATTATCAAAACTCGATCTAACTCAAGCTTATCATCACATGGAGCTTGATGAGAAGTCGCAAGACTTGCTAGTCATAAACCCTCATAAAGGTCTTTTCAAGTACAAGGCGCCTACCGTATGGGATTGCGTCTGCCCCAGCTCTTTTGCAGCACGCTATCGAACAAGTGCTACAAAACATTCCGTCCACACATGTAATTATGAACGACATCATCGTCACTGGTCAGACAGATGAGGAATATCTGATTAATCTGAAACTTGCACGAGACCGCCTTCATTCATAAGGACTTCGTGTAAATTTGCAATAGTGCGAATTTTTCAGTGACCAAGTGAGCTATGTTTGACACGAAATTGATGCTAAAGGACTCCACAAAGCACCAGACAAGATCAAGGCTGTGAAGCAAACCCAATGCCCACAGAATGTCACCTAGCTTAGATCATTCTTAGGTTTGGTGAACTACCACCGATTTATAGAGTGTTGCTGGACCTTTACATGAACTGCTCAATAAAGCAACAACGTGGGAATGGACCTCAAAGAGAGAAAAGGCCTTTAAGGACATCAAGGACTTGATTTGTTCTGAAAGAATCTTATGCCACTATGTCAAAAGCTTCCACTAAAATTGGCAGCTGACGCATCACCTTATGGGATTGGGTGTGTGTCTCCCATTTTTCCCTAATGCATCTGAGAGACCTATGGCGTTTGCATCTCGCAACTGAATCAGACATAGAAGGCTTACTCACAAATTGATAAAGAAGCTCTCGCTCTCGATTGGTGTGTACGAAAGCTCAATTCTTACCTCTACGGCCACGAGTTTACCCTTGTAACGGATCACAGACCGCTACTCAGCATATTCAGTAAAAAAAAGTCACTTCCGGTTATGACAGCAGCGCGCCTACAATTCTACGCCATATTTCTATCCGGTTATCATTTTGACATTGAATTTCGTGGTACCAAGTAACATGCTAATGCCGATGCATTGTCACGTGTGCCATTACACACTGACAACGTCTTACTGGACGAAAACGTCCCTGTCGAGATGTTTTACAGCACACAATTGGACGACTTACCCGTGACTTGTGTTCAGATACGCAGGGAAACACAGCGCGGTCCTACGTTATCCCAAGTATTGGATTATGTCGTGCGTGGACATTTCCCTTACAACTGTGACGAACAGCTGAAACCTTACTACCAGCGCAGAGATGCACTCAACGTATATCAAGGTTGTGTTACTTGGGGAAATCGTGTGATAATCCTAATATTTTGCGTGAAAAGGTATAAGTAGAACTGCATGCCGGTCATATTGGTATAGTTAAAATGAAGGCATTAGCCAGATCATATGTATGGTGGCCAAAGTAAGATGAAGCTATCGACGAAACATGCAAGTCATGTTCTGGTTGTAAAAGAGTACAGAATTCCCCATAAGCAGCACCTGTACATCCTTTGAATTTACCACCTGCACCGTGGTATCGCTTACGTATAGATTTTGCGCAACAAGAAATTCCGTCGGAAATAGTTTCGGACAAAGGACCACAGTTCCGTACAGAAGAATACCGTCAGTTTGTGGAGTCAAACGAGATTCGTCACATCACTTTCGCTCCTTTTCATTCACGAACCAATGGGCAAGCTGAAAGATTTGTTCAGTCATTTAAGAAAGCAATCATGGCAAATCTGCATCGAGTGGATCTGAAACGCTATTGCATGGGTTCATCCTTCTTTTTGAACTATCTCTTACTATTACTTTCATTTCCCGTTCCTGTCGCCGATTCTCTTCCTGTCCTATCTTTTGGTTTTTCTCCTTTGGTCTTTTGTCGCTATATCGGTGAAATATTCTGGACGTGACGTTAAACCCTAATATAATAATAATAATCAACTAAAAACTGAATTTGTTCTTATGCAAATATAGAAACACACCGAAAGGAACAACAAACGAATCACCATTTAAGTTGATCTATGGTCGGAACATTCGAACGCGTATGAATATTCTGAAACCAGACTTATCTTCCACTGTAATCGGTAAACAGTTTCGAATGCAAGAATCAAAACACTGTGGAAAGCAAGTTCGAGAGTTCTCAACAAGTGAACCTGTCAGCATTCGCGATTATCGTAACAACTCAAACAAATGGGCGAATGGACACATACACTCATGAACAGGACCTCTCTCCTACAAGGTGGATGGCAATGACACTCTGTGGTGGAGACACGTTGACCAGCTAGTTAGAACAACCAATGGTCAAACTGACATTCAGGCACCATTGATGTTGATGTACCAAAGTTCTAGTCCTGAACGTGTCGCTACCGATAAATGTTTCGATGCCTATCAGGATCCGACATGTTCATCTACCGACCCAAAAATAATGCCTCGTAGAAATCCACCGCGTAGAAATCCACCGAGAATCAGGAAGACACCAAATAAACTGAACTTGTAAATATATTGTGTTTGGTGACAAAGTGCAATGAGCATAATAATCCCAGTGTTACCAATATGAACCTTGGTTCATATATATATCTTTGCTATTTCTTGCCATGTATTTTCATATGTATTGTTATGTTACATTTGTTTTAACAACAACAATATTAATGAACAACGTGTTGAATGAAAAGACATTTCATATTAGGACACAAACATTGTTGACACTTATTGGTTTAGTAGTGTTCTATATTAGTTTATACTATGCAGGGAGGAGTTTAGTGTATACGGAATTGTTATAGAACCATGTTTGGTTCCGTCTTTAGTATAATAAATTTGTTGTTTGTCTCAATGATAACAGCGTTCATAAACCCTCTTTCTAGTAAATAGGTTTACACAACACAACAGTTTTATTCTTCAGTAAGTAAATTTAAGCAACGGTTATTAATAGAAGTTATGTACAAAGAAGTGGAGTATCAATTACAGGTATTTCTGAATGTAAATCAATGTTTACCTGACGACATGTTTATCTTCAATGCGCCTGTGCATTCTTCGGGTCAAGCCGGGGTTGTATGAATATGGGATGGCTTTGATAAAAATTCAACATACAGATAAATGAGCAGAACTTCGTGAAATAAACTTAAATACGGACATTTTAACGTTGTTTTCTGTGTTTAGTGACATTTATTAAATAGATTATGTGACAACCGCACGTTGTGATTTTGACATGAAACTCACCGCACGTTGTGATTTTGACACGAAACTCAGCAATCTCTTAAATCTTGGAGAAAAATATCACATTGACCTATCAATGAACCCACGATTACGAAGTTACTTGATTGTGACATGATTCGGAAGGGTGCAACAAGGACAAACAAAAGCAAAGCAAAGACAAATCCTTGCAATGATACTGTGCACGAAGTTTGATATGTCTTAGGAACGATTAGCTGAAACCCAATATCAAGTTAGTTTTTATAGAGTCTCGTTATCTACAACATGCATGAAATGGTATCGACCATTTTACGACACGCAACATACCACTATTGCATAACATTGGTAAAAAACAACTTGTAAAACCTCGTAATAATTGTTACTACAAAAATGCAATCTGAATCATGCTTCCGATCAATATGATACTTATAAGAGGAAGGAGCCAAAATCTGTGTGAGACAACCCGTCCCGAACCAAAGACATTGCTCGAAGCTGATGTCATTAATAGACGTAAGAGAATTTTTTTTTTGAATAGACAAGACTTCAGCAAATTAAAGCTACAGAGCTAAAGAGGGAAACGGTGACAAAAAATTCCCGATGGTTACAAAAATGATACCCAAAAATAAGACCAAATTGTCTTGCAAAATTTATAACGTGCGCGTAGTCAAAACAGGAATTTTCAAATATTATACGTTACATGACAAGTAACTCATGTATAGAGTATATAATACTAAAAACAAGGAGGATATTCTAAAGACATGATACCCTGGACATGGGCACATAGAATGAAAACGTGGGACGCACAGAAAAATATCAAAAACAAAATTATCAAACTGAAAAAGAAGCATCACGAAATTTAATTTAAATTAAATGTATCTCTTATTCCAGTAACATGGTATTTTTAACGGTATTGACCTATCAAGTTATATCATTTCTCGTATTCGCTATTTTATGTTATTGTATCCAATTGTTGTCAAGTTTATGTCAGATAGATAAACTGTTTCCCGGGACCCCTCGGCATTTCATTATTGGGCCCGATAATGAAATGCCGAGGGGTCCCGGGAACCAAACTAGTCAGATAGACTGATCAAGCGTCACCTATAGAAAACGAAAGTTACGTACACGTTAGAACGTGAGCCTAGCAGTAGGAGGATCCTTGATACCCCATAGTCGCCGCAAAACAAGGAGCAAAGTTGACACCCTTGTGATTTAGCCAAGTCGATGAGCCTTCTGGGCTTTCGTACCGTTGCGATAAGAACGGGATTAAATCAACATTTAACATTTCCACAAAAGTTTGTTCTAACGAGGAGATTTCACATTTCCAAAAAAGTCTGTTCTAACGAGGAGATTTAACATTTCCACAAAAGTCTGTTCTAACGAGGAGATTTCACATTGGTATTTACACACATGATCAGAATGATTGTTTTTTTGTTTAATTAGGGATAAACATCCCTTTCAGAGTATTTCACCGATATCGTGAAGAAAGACCAAAGTAGAAAAACCAAACGATAGGACATGAAGAGAAACGGCGATAGGAACGGGCACCCAAAGCAATAGGGATAGTTCAGAAAGAAGGATGAGAAATCTTAACTTTTTCTACTTACATTTCTAACAGATGTGTCTTAAATTTTGTCTGATTGATGTAAGCACTTTAATAAATTGATTTATTCGAATTTTAAGTTTTAAAATCTACATGTAACATCTGCCAAAAAAGATACTTCCAGAGGCTTTCACTTCGACTCCGGCTTGGAGGTCGATGCGAGATGGACTATTAACATAAACATATGCCTGTAACTCGAAGTATCAAAAGGCACATTCCGACGGAAACTTCAAGTGTATACAAAACCTTTGAATACTTTAAGGAGGCCGACTCTAGTTCGAGTGCGTATGTTCAATGCGCAGCACTGATTATCAGATGTCGTATAAAAACAAAGTCACGACTGAACTAAAATTGGATAGAACAATTTAAAAATGAATAAGATATAACATAGAAACACGTGGCCTTCAACAATTTTGCAAAACAAACTGCTACTAGAAAGATATCAATATTGAATGCGAGATCAGTCATAAGGCATTTTGTGTCAAATACTGTGTTTTTAGCCCAAAATTTTACCTTTGAGACGGTCCATTATC